>PVJD01008627.1:0-70617 GCA_004026545.1 Mormoops blainvillei
ATATAAGAGCCCTGAGATGTTCTGAGCTAAAAGCAGCAACAAAAGCCAAATCTGTTAACTATGCTGAATTAATTGTAAACCTATTTGATTATGGAATCTATTGTTTGAGGCAACATTGACCAACATTCCTTTAGCCTAATGATCCTGTCTAATTTTAGAACTCAATTATCCTATGAGTTCATAAAATTGAAACTCTTTTAAAGTTTGGCTGACTTGTCATGTAGGTAATAGCTTAACATGCACAGGCACTGTTCCTCGGCTATGAAACAGGCTCATAAAAGCCAGTAATAACACTCAGATGCTCTTTGCTCATAGTTGCATGTCTAGGCTTGAGAGATGTACAGAGGCATGAGAAACCATGACTATCCCATAAAAAACATAAGCAATGTTCCAGAAACAGGGGGTGCAGTTCTCTACTTGACCCCATTTCCCCTAAAAGTCCCTCCCTGGTCTCTCATTATCACATATCTTCCCCCAAACCTAGCTTCTCCACTCCCCCTCCCACTTGCTTTCCAAAGGTTACCACTCAGACTCAGTCTTTTCTATTTCAGTCTGAATTACCCTGTAGAGGACACACCTGAATGGCAAGTATAACATCACCATAGAGGAAAGAAGAACCACTTCAAGAGTGGCACCCTGTTCATGGGACAAACTGCTCAAAAAAAGCTGTGTGGAAAATATCTCAGAAATTAAACACCCATGCAGCTGTTACGCATGCTCACTTCAAAACCTACCTCTAAGCAATCTGCACTCCAGTTGCCAAGGAAACTAGAACATGGGATCAGCAACATATTGGCTCAAATGTTTATTGGTCACTTGCTATTGGTCAGGAACTGCTAGACATCAGCCGTACGGCAGTGAACCAAGTCTGAAACACTGTACTACACATAGTACTACAAAATAGACTAGAACGTTCCGTGACACCTACCCATATGATGGCTTTGGAGAAGACAGTGTCTGAATGGAAGAAGGCTGACTTTAAGGAGGAGTTCAGAATCATCTCACAAGGTACAAGGAAGTTTTTACGTCCATGCGAAGGGCATGGGAAAGGCAACGAATAATTTATTTCGTATCTATTGTTTCCCAGGTGCAATGCTAAATGCTTTTCTATAGATACTACTTTTTTTTTAAATAGGATAACATTACAAGAATTATGTTATTTATTTTTTAAAATATTTTTATTGTATTTTTTTAATTCTCAGATTAATTATCCTTTGACTTAGGTTTTAGGCTTCATTTTATAGTGAAGAGACTGAGACGGAGCTAGTGCTCAAACTTTTGTAATATGCCTGATTCCAAATCCATACCTTTTATATAAGAATAGTGAAGTTACACCTGGAACTGAATTCATGGTCACTTTAAAGTAGCATACCTAATATGACTTTATGATGGCAGAGAAAAGATCTCTCAAAGAATGTGAGGGAGAAGGGTGGATAGCAACATCATATGAATAATATAATCTTCAGAATTTTGTAGGACTCATACTTCCCAATTGCAAAATTTCCTACAAAGCTACAGGAACCAGTGTGGATATTGGCATAAAGACAGACACATAGATAAATGGAATAGAATCGAAAATGCAGAAATTAAACTCTCACATGTAGGGCCAATTCACTTTGGAAAAAGGTGCCAACACAGTTCAATAAGGAAAATAGTCTTTTCAATAAATACTACCAGGAAAAGTGGATTATTCACATGCAAAAGGGTGAAAAGGAACCGCTACATCGTACCACATATAACAGACGTGAATGGAAGAGCTAAAACTACAATATAACGCTCTTGAGAGAAAACATAGGGGTAAATTTTCCTGACTGTGGGTTAGCTCACCTTTTAACGATGACACCTAAGACAAAAGAAGTAAAAGAAAAAATAGAAAGTGGGACCTCATCAAAATTGTAAAATTTTAGGCTCCAAAGGGTAACATCAAGAAAATGAAAAGACAGCCCAAGGATGGGAGAAAATATTTGCAAATCTTATATCTGATATGGGCCTAGTATCAAGAATATATACAGAACTCTTACAACTCAACAATGAAAAAAACACAACCCTGATTTTTTAAAGGGGCAAATGACTTAAATAGACATTTCTCCAAAGAAACACACAAATTATCAAAAACACATGAAAAAATGTTCAACATCATTAACCATGAATGAAATACAAATTCAATAACCCTCCGACACAGACAGCAGTGTGGTGATGACCAGAGAGAGAAGAGGGGTACAGGGTGGAGGTGAGTAAAGGGGAGGTAAATGGGGACATCTATATTAGTGGCAATAATAGAAAAGATAATATTTTAAAAGGTTAAAAAAATTATAAAAAGATACAGACATGCAAACAACAGGCAGATAATGACAAGCGTTAGCAAAGATGTGGAGAAACTGGAACTCTCATACATTTTGGTGGGAATGTATATAGTTCAGAAAACAACTTGGCAGTTCCTCAAAATGTGAAACATAATTACCAGATGAGATAGCAATTCCACTCCTAGGTATATACCCAAGAGACCTTAAAACGAATGTCCAGACAAAAATTTGTACAAGAATATTCATAGTATCATAATTCATCATAGTCAAGTGAAAAAACCCAAATGCCTTCAACTGAAGAATAGATAAACAAAAAGTGGAATATCCACATGTTATAAACTGAATGTTTGTTTCATCCCAAAATTCCTGTGTTTAAGTCTAATCTCCAGTGTGATGGTATGTGGAGGTGGAGCCACTGGGACGTAATTAGGTCGGGAGGGTGGAGCTCTCATGAATGGGATTAGTGCCCTTAAAAAAGAAAGCCTGCCTCCTCTCTCTGTTCTCAGCCACTTAAGGATACAAAAAGATGGCCCTCTACAAACCAGGAAGTGGGCTCTCACCAGACAATGGCTTCCCGCACCTTGATCTTGGACTTCTCCGCCTTCAGAACTATAAGAAGTAATGTTTATGGTTTAAGGTGACCAGTCAAAGGCAATTTGTTGTAACAGTCCAAACTGACTAAGATACCATGCAATGGGATATTATTCAGCTACAAAAAGGAATAAACTGAGTCACACTAGGCATGGATGAACACTAAAAACATTATGCTAATGGAGGAAGAGGAGTGAAAAAGGCCACAAATTATATGATTCCATTTATGTGAAATGTCCATTATAAGCAAATCTATAGGGACAAAAAGTAGTGTTTGCCTTGGCCTGAAGGCAGGGAAGTATGAGATTTCTTTTGGGAGTGATGAAGAGGTACTGGAATTAAGTTGTGGTGATAGTTGCACGATTTTGTGAATGTACTAAAAAGAAATCACCGACTTACATATTCTAAAAGGGTAAAGCTTGTGGTATATAAATTAAATATCAATAAAAAAATTATCCTCTTCTAAAAATAATCTTTGATTCAAATAGAATCAGATATGCAGTTACCTATCTTCTTCCACAAAAACCACTGGCCTTGAGGTGAATCTACTTTTGCAGAGTCAGATATATGACCCTGAAATCTAGTCCTAAGATTCAAAGAAAAACTAGTCTGTGCTCTGAAAGAGATGAAGAAAGAAAGCTCCAATAAGAAAGTTTTGATAACTCCAGCATGACTGCTTCAAAATGTCATACTAAATTGAAAACAAATGAGTTAAATAATATCAATATGGGTGCCTATAATTTCATATCAGTCCAGGTAAAGCCTGAAACTATGTGCTCTAGTGGACTCATGGAAAGGAAAGAATGAAATGGCAAAAGTCAAAGGTCAAAGTCAACTTCAACATGTGGAAATGCCAATACAAATTGTAACAAGACTCGTCAACCCTAGCTGCCACATAGTCATCACAGAACTCTCTGATAGATCTTAGAGATTCCTCCTCATTCGAGAGGCTGCTGACAATCATATCCAGGAATAAAATGTGGGGGCCCTTAAGATCTTGAAGGCCTTATTCTATCCTGGTGGGCAGTGCTGCCTTAAATCACTGAGGGCCCATTTACAAGCAATCAGAAGTCTAATTAAAACACTTAGTAATTAAAAGCCAAATCTAGATGTGACGTTCAAATGACCTTTACGCTCACAAACAGTTGTGTGATCTTTGATCTGTATGTTTGCTTTATATTTAGCAAAGGCCCACATTAAAAAAAAAAAGTTACTACAACCCTAAATCTCAGAAAAACCACTTTGTATATTAAAATAGATACATGGATACACCCAATATTCACTAGTCAAAAGGACAATCCAAGCTATAGTCAAATGAACGAGATAAAGAGAGCAAGCACAAATTATCTCAACTTTTGAAAGGTTTTGTTCCAAAAGGCAGTTATGCATCAGCTATTTGAAACTCGAAAATCATTTTTTCATAGAAACCTCTTAGCTTGTGGTCACATAGCAAGGGCATCCAGAGAGGTCTATGCAATGCACTTGAAGCCGAGAGCTGCTGGCACTTCTGATAAGGCAAAATCGTTCAACCCCAGAACATAGCTCAGAGTGGCAGTACCCAGGCTACGGCATCAGGAAACAGGGTGCACACTCTGGTCCCACCATCCCCTGATGTCCCAAGCCACTGGACAAACACAGGCCACAGGAATCCCAGCCCACTGCCATTCAGACACACAAACCCATTCACAAGGAATCTCTGAGGCTGGGAGTGTCTGTGGCATTTTGCTCCTCTCCCCAAATTCTAATTTCAGGAAATGCCTGCTTATCTAGAAACGAAAGCAAACAAAGGGGTTCGCATTGCAGGATTTTTTAAAAACTTCTGTTTGAAGTACAACGTTCATACAGAAAGTCCAATTGCCAGATTTAAAAAATACATTTTGTAGAGAAGATACATGAAAAGTCATGACTTTTGGCAACTTCTAAATGTCTCTCATGGTCAGTACAGTCTTTTATCACCCTGTGTCCTCCACCCAGTACACAGCAGGCACCTGAAAGACAGTTGTGGAATCTCTGTACCTTTAACACCATAAGTATTGTGGATGTAATTTATTTTAAAAATACCCTAGAATAACTTAACATACACAATGGGATTGGCCTGGCCTCAGAAAAGGTATTGTTTAGGTAGAAAGAGAAAGCAGGTGGTTAAAAAATATTAATAAAAATTGCCCATAAATGCTGAGTGTCTAGACTATGTTATGAAGGGTCCCGACACGGAGGTGAGCGGGGCACGGCGCCAGCTCTGGTTTGGAAAGGCGGGCTTGCCCTTGCCGCCGTGTGATCTGAGCAGTTTGCCTCTTTGTCTCATGATTTCCTCAACCAAGAAACTCTTCTCACCCGGAGCCACCAGGGTGGGAAGGAAATTAAGTGTGCAGTGAATACCTTGGTGCCTTTGGAGCGTGCTTTCACAAATACGTACTGCTTATTAAGCAATTAAAGAAATTGACTGCATTACGTGATTCATCATTACAATAAGCCCCAAATGAGGGCTGGGGAGTTTGTAACAACTCAGGCCACCCTCCTTAGCCCTCTCCCACCCCCCACCTCTGCTCATCCCCTCACCTGGCTCGCCTCTGATTTACACAGAACCCTGGGCTAGGCCCCCAGTCCTCTCAGTCTGACCTCATTCTAGCCTGACCACCTGGTTCTGACGCACAGCCTTGCTGTCAACCCTGCTGTGTGAGCCTAATTCCCCAGCCCCGCGTCAGGTTTTCAGGTCAAGGATCTCTGTCCTCCCTCCCCCACCTATTACAACCTCCTGTACTCGCCCTGACCCAGAGCATCTGGACGAAAGTGTCGGATCATCCTCGTTTTGGAAAACCACAGGGTTAGTTCTGAGTACAAAGTAAGCTATTACGTTAGGGTCAAAACAGAAAGAAAACAAACAAACAAAGGCAGGACTGAATTAGCTTTAAGAGAAGGACAAAAGAAAAAGAAAGAGCAAACATGTATGACCCTCAGAGACTCTCCTCAGTATAGCTCCCCCCACCATTCCCCGGGCCCCCCACACAAGCGGTATCAGTGATGTAAAGTTGTTTTCACCTCAGGGACAGCAAATCTAATCCTAGAAGATACCTTCCATCAATTTTGATAGATTCTCTATCAAGAGAAGGTCTTTGCTAATCTCCGTTCTTTCTTCAATAGGCCCTCAAAAGACAAGACCGGCTTGCTGACTTACCTCTGCAGGGTGAAACTCATCACGCCTGGGCTCAGGACTGTATCACAGGCACCCGTGAGGGGGCACCTCTCCACAGCACCCTTCTCTCTGAGCACCAGCCCCTCCCTGTTCTCTGCCCTCCCTCCTTGGTTACTGGGGTGACCCAAACCAAAGGCAGGTGCTGCACTGGCCAAGCTGAGCCAACCGGATTGTCCAGGTCCAGAATTTGTAAGATGGCCACAGGGATGGAGACAAACTCATGACCACAGAACTTAGGGGACAAGCGGGGCTGCTGTGGGGAGCTATTTTTAGCCATGTGCAGGGGAAGCAGCGATGAGAGAATGGGAGAGCAGGGCAGAGGCAGGCAGAGAGAGGGAGTGGGAGACAGGCAATGAGAAACAGACCACAAACTCAGAGATATGCAGAGTAAGACACTGAAAGACAAACGGGCAGACAACACACACGTGCAATGACACAGAGCCCGAGGCAAACTATCAGACACACAAAGACAGACAAAGCAGATGGGGAGGCCGAGGGGCGTGGGAGACCTGGTGGGGGGACTTGATAGAGCTCCACCATGTCTGAGGCCCTGCCAAGCTCCAGCTGCGCTTCCTGCCGCCTTCCCTGGAGCTACCCTTACGTCAGTCCAACAGCATCCTTCCTTAGCTGATCCAGTGTCAGGTATTATTTTCCACACATAAACCTGGAAAAGTAATTTTAAATATCAATACCCAGCTCAGGCTGAGTGGCTCAGTTGGTTGGAGCATCCTCCCACACACCAAACGGTTGCTGGTTCGATCCCTAATTGCGGCACATATGGGAGGCAACCAATGTTTCTGATGTTTCTCTCTCCTATTGATGCTTCTTTCTCTCTCCCTTCCTCTCTGTCTAAACCAATAAATATATCCTTGGGTGAGGATTAAAATGAATAAATTGATTAATATAAAATAAATAAATATTAATACCCAGTGAAAGGAAGAATTAGTGAATTTTGACACATATTGCTGATAGCAGTATAAATAAGCAAAAATATTTGGGAAACCAATTTAGCAATTGTTATCAAAATGTTATAAAATATTCTTATCCTCTTACTAAATATCTGTAACAGAGGAAAAGTAGATACAACCCTTAATGCCTGACATTAGAGGTTAAGTTAATCAAATTACGTCTAGAACATATTTTCATATCATGAATAATATTGCCTCTAAAAATATTTATGAACAATAGAGCATGTAAATCGTTCATGTTAAAAGAAAAATGCTAGCCCTGACCGGTGTGACTCAGTTGGTTGGATGTTGTCCCACAAAGCAAAAGGTCATGTGTTCGATTCCCGGTCAGGGCACATGCCTGGTTTGTGGGTTCAGTTCCAAGTCAGGGTGAGAGGCATCCGATCATTGTTTCTCTCTGGCATCGGTGTTTCTCTCTCTTTCTGCCTCCCTTACCCTTTCTCTAAAAATAAATAAAATCTTCTTTAAAAAGGAAAAATGCTAAATATAAAAGTACCTAGAAGTATGTAAAAATGTATATTAAAAATAAAGATCACAGAAAACACCCAAAGAGATGGTTACATTTGGATGGCAAAATAATGGGAATTTCCCCCTTTTTTTCTTATTAATTTCTGTATTTTCCACATTTTAAAAAATGAAAATATAGCCAAGATAATTTAATCATTTTAAAGAAGATAAAGTGAGAGGAGAGAAAGGTAGTGAGAGCCTACCCCCTTACACATTTGTACTTGTTTTTCTCACGTTGTGACTTTCCTATTACTATAGTACCTGGCATGGATTCCTAACAAGAAGAATTAGAATTAGAATTAGATAGAATGACCAACAAGGAGAACCACGGCCACCAGTTAAGCATCTTCCAATTAACTTCATGCTGCCATTTATTTACTAAACATGTCCTCTATACCTGCCCACCTTGTATCAGACTAAGTTTAACTGGTGGGGATACCGTGATGGGCAACTTACTACTTTCTGAGGCAGCTGATTCCATTTTTGATTGTTTTGGTGGCATTAGTGACTTCCGGCTTACTCAGCTGCCCCAAAGCTATCCAGGCATCTCACCAACCTGATGGTAGTCAGGAGGCTGTCCCCGTCCAACGAGACCCTCTTTCTCCCAGGACACTTAGCTCAGTAGTTGTGCCACTCAAGGCTCCACCCAAGACTCAGATCTGCCCTGGCTCAAGTTGTTCGTTTTCCCTTCTTTACGGATAATACAAACCGACTATATATAGGTGTCCTTAATGTCCACCTTTTATGTCTTTTTTTTATGTGCATACATATGTATATGCGAAAGGGACACGGGAGGAGGCATAGCAATTTATCATTTTTATGGGTCTTTGGGTCTTTACAACACTGGACCTGTACCTATAATTTTAACATTAAAAAAAATGTTATTAAAGATTACTAATTGGTATGACCACAGAGTTTCATGTTCTAAATACCAAATATATGAGCACAGGAGCCAAGAGCTGAAGCAGAAATGATCCTATAGCTATATTAACAAACTTCCCTCAGTTGCCAGCTTTCAACATAAACCCCAGAAGTGTGTGTAGGTCGAGCGTGGTGAGGTTCATCTACTCTTCTGATTTTTTTACTTGTCATCTGGGCCTTGGAAGCCTAGGAAGAATGCCCACCTATAATTTCATACACACACACACACAAAGATATACACTCACACACACACAGATGCCTTTTCAAAAACAGCGGAAATATCCCTTTTCCAGCCCATATACTCCAAGACCCACTAGATTCCATGTCTTTCCTTCCAGGTTTCTCATTTAACAATAAATATTTTCTTCCTTCCTTGCAAGTGGCCAGTCAGTCACTTGCCTGCTTGAAGTACTGCAACGTCTCAGATGAGTTCTACAAGGACGGCTTTCCTCCTGAGTGACATTCCTAAGGAAGAAATCCCTTTTTGCAAGAGCATCCTCTAGCTTCTCAGGGCTAAAAATGCATTCAGCGGTTCGTGCTCATGTGGGGACATTTCACTGCTCTTCCCCATCACTGTCTGTAACAGGCAGCATCCCTGAGTTGCACAGAGAGGAGCAAAGCAGGAACAGCAGCGGGTCCCCCTAGCAGTGTATTTAAATCGGGCTTTCTCCTCCACACTTGAATATGATTAGACTTCAGAGAGCTGGCTGGCCCGACCCGCCCAACTCCACAGCCATTATTTTGCCCATATTTGTGACATCAGAAGGGCTGAGGAGAGTAGCTGCTTTGGCTTCCATGGATCGCTTTTAGGACAGGATGGCATCGCTGGAGCTAGAAAGATAACCTTATTCTGTTGCATTAAAATGGCCCTTAAATAGCCAGAAACTGAGATCTGTCCGCCTTCGGTTTTGCACTATTGTCATCACGGCACAGACAGCTACCCGGTGGGCCCCGGTACCTGGGCTTGGTGTGCCTTGGTGCCTGGAATTGACTATTTTCTTTATGCCTGGAACAGTTACCTCCTAGGTGTTCTGAATTTAGGAGAATTGTGGCTTCTTTATGGCTACAGAAGCAGTGTTTTCAAGATGAACGCTGGTTTATAAAAAGCTCTCTAGTTTTCTGTTTGAGTATGAGAGGTGACGTCATGTCCCTGTTCAAATTTCCTCAGAGGAGACTCATTACCTACAAATGATAGATAATCTGGTTGCAAATAGAATCATCCTTGGGCATTTTAAAGAAAAATACATGCCGATGGCCTCTTCCTGAAGATTCTAATTCAATAGTGCTGGGATCTACATATGAACATTTTTCAAAAGATGGTTAAAATGCACAGGATTGAGGATTGCCCTCCTTACAAAAGGAAGTCTTGGGTCTTCCGTTCTACACACAAGCCTCAGTTCCCTGAACTACCACCTCGCGTTTCACCTCCCACTTGCAGTTCCCCTCAAACTGCCTCTGAGCCTTGCGGCAGCCACCCCACCCCCACGGTGAGTGTGGCAGAGCGGCCCCCACCCAGGTTGTAGCTCAGATGAGGCTTTCTATCCATTCCTGCTTAACATACCCGGATACGCAGAAGGCAAAGAGAAAGGAATCTAAGCACATCACTACAGAAAAATCATCAAATCACAAAGGAAGGTAGCGGGAGAAGGGAGCAAAGGAATTACAAAACGGTCAGAAAACGATGAACAAAATGGCAATAAGTACATACCTATCAATAATTACTTTAAATGGAAAAGGACTACAATCTCCAATCAAAAGACAGAGTAGATGAATGGATAAAAAGAAACCCATCTATATGCTGCCTACTCACTTCAGATATAAGAGCACACACAGACTGAAAGTGAAGGCATAAAAAGAGATTTTTCCATGCAAATGGAAACCAAAAGAAAGTTGGGGTAGCAATACTTTTATTGGACAAAATTGACTAAGAAGAAGACTGTAGTAAGTGACAGAGAAGGTCACTGTATAATGATAAAGGGGTCACTCCAACAATAGGGTAATAATATTTATAAAAATTATGCACCCAACATAGGAGTACCTAAATATATAAAGCAAATATTAACAGACCTAAAGGGAGAAGTAGACAGCAATACAATAATAGTGGGGAACTTCAATAATCCACTTTCATCAATGGATAGATCATCCAGACAGAAAATCAATATGGAATCATTGGCCTTAAATTCCATGGTAGACCAGATGGATGTAACATTCCCAGGCTGGCACATACCAGGCTGTCCTTGTGTATAACTTATTCTAGCAACTGTATTGTAAAAATATTTGTTTGCATGTCTTGCCTTTTTACTGAAATGTAGGCTCCTGGAGGACAGACACTTTTCTTTTTCATGTTTACATCCTACTGTCTAGCAAGATGCCTGTCAAATGTTCAGTGAGTAAACTAATAAATGGACCTGTGTGAAAGCAATATAGCCAAAACTGTAACAAAGAATACTGGTGACCTCATTTTGTCTTAGTTGAGCAAAAGAAAGCTTGAATGAATATAATCACTAATGTTATTTAAATTAGATGCTCCATAATGTACCTTGGGTTCTAAAAGTTACTTAATAACCTCCCAGCATACTAAGGAGAAAGCTCTTGGCAACCTTTAACTCAGTTAGAAGCAAAGCTGATTTCATTTTATGTCTAGACCTCATTTCAAGGGGACTCATGTGACTTCAATTCTAGTCTTAGACGTCGCTGAAAGAGCTGTCTGAGAGAAGCCGGCAAGAGAGTTGGCAAGACAAAGATACATACGCAGTTTAAGAGTTTTCTGAAGAGCATTTTGCTAAGCTACAGGCTTGCAGGATTTAAAATATGACTCAGAACACCAACTGTGATGCCGACATTTTCATCTTTGGATTTTTTAGCTGAGAATATAGCTATAAAGTCAACCTATTTGGTCTACAAATCCTCTCAACTTCTGCCTAGTGAATAGAAAAGCACTTGGCATTTTTTCCGGGTATCATTTTACTGGCATATATAGTTGTGCTGGTAACATCTTGGCAACTAAAGAAGAATTAATAACTGAAGCTCTAAATGATTCCCATGATTACTGCGTAAGTTGGCAAAATATCCTCAAGCACAGGAGAAACTTGCTCGTGGAAATGTGCATGGGTGGATTGTTCAGTTTTTTTTCACAATGATACACTGGCTTGTTGTTATACCTGTGCTCTCAGGCAAGTGGCAAGGGACAATGACAGAAGGACCACAGTTTTGAGAGAGAAAATGAGATTAGAGAAAATTCAATAGCGTGGTAAAAATAGTTTATGCTTCATACCAACTGTGTCTTGCTGTTCGGGGCCCTAGCTTCTCATTATCCCAGCTCTTTTTTTTTTTTTAATCAACCTTATTGAGGTACAATTTAAATAAAATAGAATGCACCCCTTCTAAGTGCAGGGTTTGATAAGTTTGGACAAATGTATATGCCTATGTAACCACCACCTCAAACCACAGATACATTTCCCTCACCCCAGGAGTTGCCTCCTGCCCCTTCGTAAGCAGGTTCCACAGTCATCTGTTTCATTTCTATCACTACTGATTAGTTTTGTTCGTTTTAGAACTTCATGTAAATAGAACCATACAGAATACGCTCCTTTTTGGGGTCTGCTTCTTTCTCTCAACGTAATATTTTGGAGTTCCAGCCATATTGTTGCTAGTATCAGCAGTCCCTTCCTTTTCATTGCTGAGTAGTATTCCATTGTAGAAATATACCACAATTTATGAGTTCACCAGTTGATGAACATTTGAGCTACTTCGAGCTTTTAGTTGTTATGTTAAAGCTGTAATAAACGTTTATATGTAGGCTTTTCTCTTGGGTACATGGATGAGCAGAACTGTTAGGCCACTGGGTAGAAGTGTTAGTTTAACATTAGAAACTGCTAAGCTGCCCTACAACATGATTGAGCCTTTTCATATTCCCACCAGCCAAGTCTGATAGCTCAGTTGCTCCACATCCTAGGCAGCACTTGGTATTGACAGTCTTTTAAATTTTAGCCATGCTGGTGGGTGTAGGCATACCCCATACAAGGTATACAGTCTGTTTCCTCCAATGTTCAACCTTTTCCTCTTTCTATAAAACACAGGCAATATGCATAATAAAACATCACTGGGTCGGAATATGGAGTCTTACATTTTATCACCAAATTTGTAACTAAAATTTGATTAATGCTGTAAAAATCATCTATCCTAACCTCATGTTTTACCTGCCTCTAAAATGGTTAAGTTGGGCTAAATGAGGCTTAAATTCTTTTTCAAATAAATAAATAAATAAATAAATAAAGTTTATCAAAAAGTAAACAATTCTTTCAAATAGTTAAGCAATATTTTTGCATAATGTCCCACAGTTTTCAAAGAAAATTTGTATATATCCTATTTAATGTCATGGGAATAGAGTTCTCTCCAAAATACCACATATTAGGAAAAAAAGAAGCACAAGAACCTATCAAGAAAGGAGACTTCACTCAGTGAAAGTCTCCCTCTTTTGACTGGTGCTTTGAAGTTGGTTGATTTGCCAAATCAGAGAATCTTAATATACCCTTCTATAGTCATCTGAGCTTAATTCCAAATAGTACCTGTTTTTAAAAACCGTTATGTTTCAAAAAGCATAAATAATCAACTATGGTCATTTATGTTTTGCTCACTAAGCTTTAAATTGTGTGGAGTAACTAAGCAAACTATTGGATGTCATTTGCCATTTTGCCTTATGCATATACAGTATTTCTTCACCACTGTAAAGCCTCACTTATCTAGCAATGTAGGGAAACTAAGCAAATTCCAAAAGTCAGCCGTCACCCTTTGGGTTCCTTCCATAAGGCAAGATAACAGTAAAAATAAAGGCAAAGTGGGTGGTAAAGGCAGGAAAATATCATTCATTCATCATGAGGAAACTCGAGTCAGAAGAAAGGCTAAGTAGTAATCAAAGGTCAGGGAGAAATGCATGGCAAAACACTAAAGGAAATTAGTTTTCAGTTCAAAAAGGGAAACAATTGCCAATAAAACAACTGGTAGTCAGGGGGATATGAGAAAAACAACACAAGACTTTTTGTCTTCCATTCCTGGGTAAACAAACAAATTATATATTGCCTACCCAAGATTCAGATTATGCTTAACAAAGGTTTCCCGTATCTTCTTCTAAAGATGTCTCAGAATATGCCAGCAGAAACAGGATAAACCTTTTACTGCTGACAGCAAAAAAGACATGGACTTCAGTGGGAGGTCTATTGTGACATGTATGGAGGACGTTGAGTTGCAGCCTAAAAAAGATCTCATCACATATTAAAAACTGTGCAGTGTACTTCCAAGGGCCTTTGCCTACTGAGAAAATGGAAAATAACCCATCTGCCCTCTATTCAGTTGGTCATTAAACTTTTCTGGGTCACTAACCTCTTTAAAAATCTAATGGAAGTTATGGCGAGTCTTTCCAGAAAAATGACTAGATGGTCTTGCACTGCCCCAAGATGTCCAGATCCCTGAAGACCTTCCACTGAACCTTTAAGGGTTTAGGGACCCTAGGCTTAGATGAAGGACCCCCAATTATATAAATTCATCAGTGAGATTTCTGCTGACAATCATTCAAATACGACCTGCACTCAAAAAGAGAAAGGCGACCCTCTCCTAATCCAAGCCCCACATGCACATGGTAGAATCTGAAGATTTTTTAATTCCCCAAATTAGCTATTATTCTCACAGGAAGCACATGTTTAGAGGGAGAAAATGAGCCATGGGAATGCTCTCAGAAATCTGTTCTCCAGCCAGTGCCTCTCAACATCAGGGTAAGCTGGGAAGCATGAACAGTCATTTGAGTAGGTGGTGTCAGTGCCTTGAATTTCTGGAACAGGTCTATTCTTAAAAAATAAACTCATTATGGGGCACAGAGGGAGAGTAAATGGATAGCAAAAATGTATGTAAGCAGACTGACAAATTCAGAGCTATAGGTGAAAACGGGGGATAATTTGGGAATTCTGGGTGGTAAGGCAGTTGTCTGTCTGTGGTAGGTAGAATAATGACCCCCAATATGTCCGCATCTTAATCCCTGGATCCAGTGAATGTTAGTTACCTTTTGCTGATATGATTAAATTAAATCCCTGGAAAGGGGGACATTATCCAGAATGTTCCATGCGGGGCCAATGTAATCACAGAGTCCTTAAAACAGAGGCAGGACATCAGTTAGTGGAACACCACGTGATGGGATGTGATGACGAAGGAGATGTGATTTGGGACCGTGAGCCAAGGAATGCAGGTCGCCTCTAACAGTGAGAGAGGGAGCAAAGCATTAGATGGTTCGTAAGAGCCACCAGAAGGATCAGGACCTCCAACACTGTAATGTGTGTGGTTTTAAATATGTGTGGAAATAAATATGTGTGGTTTTAAGCCCCTAATTTTGTGGCGTAAAACAATTTAGTTTGTTATAGCAGCAGGGGACAAGGAAATAAAAGAGAAGTATGAAACAGCATGCAGAAAAAGTAGTTTCTGATGATCAAGAAACATTTCCATCAACAAGACTCGGAGTAGCTCAAATGCGGCCCTGCCCAGCTACATGTGGAGCAGTTCTGTGCTTTCATGGGCAAGTACTGGACTATGAGCTAGAAAGTCTGGGCTCTGAGCCTCGCTCTTCATGTACAGCTCTCGGTGTCATCAGGCAAAGCACAGCCTCTGCAGGGCCTGGTGACCGATCTTTAAAATGAAACTATTAGACTCTAAGAATTATAATGCCTCTCTAATAAAGGCTAGAGGACTTTTTCTTTTTTGTTGTTGTTATATTTTATTATATTTTATTGATTATGCTATTACAATTGTCCCAATTTCCCCCTTTGCCCCCCTGAACCGGGAACTCCCCACTCCCTCAGGCAATCCATGGGTCATGCATACAAGTTCTTCGGCTACTCCATTTCCTATACTGTACTTTACATCCCCATAGCTATTCTGTAAGTACGTATTTGTACTTCTTAATCCCTGCACCTCTTCACCCCCACACCCTTCTCCAATCTGGCAACCAGCAAAACCCTCTCCATATCCATGATTCTGTCTCTGTTCTTCTTGTTTGCTTAGTTTGTTTTTTAGATTTAATTGATGATAGATATGTATTTATTGACATTTTATTACTTATAGTTTTGATATTCTTCTTCTTAAATAAGCCCCTTTAACACTTCATATAGTAATGGTTTGGTGATGATGAAGTCCTTTAGTGTTTTCTTATCTGGGAAGCTCTTTATCTGCCCTTCAATTCTCAATGATAGCTTTGCTGAGTAGAGCAATTTTGGCTGTAGGTCCCTGCTTTTCATGACTTAAAATATCTCTTGTTAATCTCTTTTAACCTGCAATGTTTCTTTTGAGGAATCAGCTGACAGTCTAACGGGAACTCCCCTATAGGTAACTAACTGTGTTTCCCTTGCTGTTTTTAAGATTCTCCCTTTGTGTTTAACCTTTGGCTTTTCATTATGATGTGTCTTAGAGTGAACTTATTTGCATCTATCTTGTTTAGGACTCTCTGTGCTTCTTGGACTTGCATGTCTATTTCCATCACCAAATTAGGGGAGTTTTCTTTCATTGTTTTTCAAACAGATTTCCAATTTCTTGCCCTTTCTCTTCTCTTTCTGGCACCCCTATGATGCAACTGTTGGAATGCTTGAAGCTCCTTATATTATCCTCATTTTTTGGATTCTTTTTTCTTCTTGTTGTTCTGATTGGTTGCCTTTTGCTTCCTCATGTTCCAAATCATTGATTTGGTTCTTGGCTTCATCCACTCTCCTAGTGTTTCCCTGAAAATTGTTCATTTCAATTAGTGTATCCTTCATTTCTGACTGGATCTTTTTTATGCTGTTGAGGTCCTCACTAAGTTCCTTGAGCATCCTTATAAACAGTGTTTTGAACTTTGTGTCTAACAGATTGCTTATTTCCATTTTGCTTAGTTCTTTTTTCAGAGTTTTGATCTGTTCTTTCTTTTGGGCCATGTTTCTTTGTCCCCTCATTTTGGCAGCCTCCCTATGTTTGTTTCTACATATTAGGCAGAGCTTTTATGGCTCCCTGTCTTGGTAGCGTGGGCTAATGTAGTAAGTGTCCTGTAGGGTCCCGTGGCACAGCCTCACCATCACTCAAGCTGGGTGCTCAAGGTGTACCCTTCATGTAGGCTGAGTATACCCTCCTCTTGTAGTTGAGCTTTGATTGCTATTGGTAAGTCAATGGGAGGGATTTACCCAGGCCAGTCACCTGCAAGGATGGCTGTGACCACTAACCAGCAACCTCCACCCTTCATGGAGGATCAGCTAGCTGTGCAGGGACAGGGTGGTGGTGCTCCAATGTGGTCTGTAGCTGTCTACTCAGTGTGTAGGCTCTGGGGTTTCCTGGGTGGTGCAGGCCAAGGTCAGCCACTACCTGAGCTCATGCACCCTGCATGAGCTATAAAGCAATCTGAGATGGCTGCTACTTATGCTGGGCTTTGAGGTTCTCAAGCAAAGCCAAGAGAAGCCAAGCTGTGAACCTAGGCTCACTGTTGCTAGTGCAAGGCGTGGGGTTCACTTCAGCCCCAGGTACAGAGGCTGAAGGTAGAATGCACAAACCAGTGAACATTCTTTCCTCCACTCTGGGTCTATGCTGCTGTAGCAACTCCAGCCTTCAAGGTTCATGTAAGGAGGATAGAAAGGCTGCTGCCCAAAATAGTTTAATAAAGCCAGCAGTGATTCATGGAGTAATAATAGGCCAAGCAGACAGACGCCTGCGGAACTGGGGCCCAGCTGAGAGGGGGTTCCATGGCTCAAGGTTAAAATGGAGAATTAGGAGGACATTCATTACATGTGCTCAAGGAGGAAAAGATCATTAGTACCACCCGCAAACTCCCCAAAAGGGAGTCAAATATGTGGCAATTCAGTTCTACAATTTATTAACACTGTCCTGGAGTTCAAAAGCAAGTGACCTGTGAAGGTAAAAAGTAACTATGCAACCACAAACCCTTTAGAATGTTCTCTCTCAATGGACTCTGATTTATACCTTAAATTTACTAAATGATTTCATGTGCATAACAGCATCTTAAGTTTATGAATAGTTTAAAAGAAACAAACCATGTAAAAGAGAGAATTACCCAGAAAACTATTTTTAAAAAGACACTGACAATCAGAGACCAGGTTAAAAACCCAGCCTCGGCTAACCCCACAATACAGAGCACTAGGGTCATTAATGATATTTCTAATTATACTTCCGTTCCCAAGGAAAAGTGATAGTGGAGCAAAATTTTAAATGTTATGCAAAAGAAAGAAAATCTGCTTTTCCATAATTCATTTATCTTACACTCCAGCTGAAGCAAGCATTTGCATATACTCCCAGTTCTTACCCGTAGTCGATATTTACAGAATTAGTTATTAACAGAGAAAAGCCAATAGACGAATAATTCACAAAGTTAATAGCTATGAAAATTTGGAATTTCAGCCGAAGAGAGTCAAGTGTATCTATACAAAGGTATATGTGAGTTATACATGGCATGAATAGCAATGGTAAAACCAAAAATAGTAAGATTCCTTGGAATTGCATTGCTTTACTCTATAAATAGCTGCATGGATAAGATGCAAAAAAAAAAAAGGAAAGTTTAAAAGAAGGAAGAGATGGAATGTGATGAAGCTGATAAGGGAAGGAGGCCATATGTGTAATTGCTCTAAAATGGAAATCAGAGAGAAAGTCAATGTTCTCAGCTGGAGTCAAAAGGAAGAATTTGGAAATGATAGAATATAAGGTCAACTGAGAGTATTTTTTAAATGTGTGAAAAAGTTAACTCTCACCACTTCAATGCAAGCCTTATTTGAACCACCAGTATCAATTACCTCAACAGTTTTTTATTCAAATATTACACAGCTAAACATAACATGCTCAATGCTGATCTCATTGTGATCAAGTGTAAGTCTCCTTCGCTGGACCTCTGAGAAACTATAATATTGTCATTATATTCTACTCACGTGTCTAACTCAGTGAAATGAAAACTATTGTAACAAAACAATGACAACAAAATATATTTTGACCAACTATTAGAGTGTCAGGTACCTGCTGGGCTGAAATGGAAGATAACCCTCATTTAGTACATGTTCATGTCAGATTTGTCCCGTCACTTATGTATGATGTCGGCTTGCATTTCCAAATTAGGGGTCAGAAATACAAGACACACCTGTATTTCACATAATTTAGAGGAAACATAGTCCAATACTTAAAAAATACAAATAAAAAATAAACAGACTCAATTCTTCTTTGAGCAAGATGTCACAAATTCCCTCCCAGGCTCCCTTTCTACTTTTCTAAAGTCTTCAAAGTTTGACAATTGAGAAAAAGGAATCCTTTTTCTCTTATCAATAAACAGAAGATGTCAGTTATATGCCTGCTCTCCTGCAAGAGTCATAGAAATTTCTCACATTGCTGGGATTGGATTGGGATTTACTGGTACACTGATCACATAGTGCGTTCCTTTTGGAAGACCTATCTGTAGTGATGCCTAAAAGTGCCACTATTATCCCCAGCCCTCACTCAACCTTCAAAAATCAGCCCTGAAACAAAGCACCAAATTCATAACTAGAAATTTACCATCTCAAGTCTTATCTCCATAGTTTCTATATTTGCTTTTGTGGAATATTTTAATGATGTAGTCAGAGCATACTTTTCTGAGAACTCTATTAAGCCACATAAGATCAGGGTTAACACTATAACTCTATATCTATGCATATCTCCAAGGAAACTTATCTAATATTAGTGCCATGCTAAGAAACAGACTCAATTTTGAAAGCAATCAGGCAAGGAGAATTTAATAAAATGGAAATGTGGCTCTGAGAAGAGCTTTCATGTTTCCTGATGCTGACTATATCTTCACCAGGACACAACTACATAGGGATAAACTATTGAAAATATCAGTTCCCAGAGTAAATATTACAAACAGGTGTGACTTTGGCTGGTCCATTCTGAATCTTTCTTGACACTTATCACTGTACTCCAGGGAGGTCAGTAGCCAGTTTATCTTGTGTTTCAGGTTAAACACAAACTAGAAGAGACAATAAATTGTTTGTTTTAAAGATTTTATTTTATTTTTTTTAGAGAGAGGGGGCGGGAGAGAGAAAGAGAGGGAGAGAAACATCAATGTGTGGTTGCCTCTCATGTGCTCCCTACTGAGGACCTGGTCCACAACCCAGGCATGTGCCCTGACTGGGAATTGAACCCGCGACCCTTTGGTTCACAGGCCGGCTCTCAATCTACTGAGCCACACCAGCCAGGGTGACAATAATTAAGAAGCCTTTACTCAATCAGTCTTCCCAGTATGGACAAGAAACTATAAATAGCCAATCATTTCCTTTAATTTAAAAGGAAGAAACTTAAAATTTGTCATTCAGAAATCAAGAATAATTTAAGAAAATAATTTTATTGGGGAGAAACCAAACATGAAAAACTGATCTTGACTTTGAGGGGCCGTTGGAGTCTTGTATTCTAAAATACAACATTCTGGTTCCAAACAAGGCTGTAACTTCTTACGAAACCTTACTCAAGGGCTTCTATTTTCTTATTTGCATTAACCTTGTTGACTCAATTACTGAGACGACAGTGGCGATGCTAAGAAAAAGAAACTCCATGTATTAAAAATGCCATGGTGCGATTTAAAAATTTAAAAACTCAGCAAACCTGACTGCCCTCCCTCCTCAAAAGAGAAGGAATGTCAATAGCTCTTCTATATACTCTATTTCATCTGAAGGTTTATACCACAAAATAGTATTTGTAATGTTCTCATTTGGCAGGGTATATAATCCCTCTGAGACCCTTCTCACTCTCTTTAATACTGACATTTTAAATTAATGAACAATTTACATCTACATTATTGTCAAAAATATTTTGCACCCTGGTTGGGTGGCTATCTTAGTTGGAGTCTCATCCTGTACACTGAAAGGTCGCGGGTGTGATCCCCGCATCAGGGCACGTACCTAAGTTGTGAGTTCAATCCCTGGTCGGGGCATCTGTAGAGGAGGCAACCGATCAATGTTTCTTACATTAATGTTTCTCTCTCTCTCTCTCTCTCTCTCTCTCTCTCAAATCAACAAACATATCCTTGGGTGAGAATTAAAAATATATATGTATATATATATGTATTTTTTATAAACCATAAAACATGAATAATTCTGGCACAATGAGTCAATGTCTGTTTTTTACCCTTAAAAATTCCATGATTAGCTGCTTTCTTGTATTTGAGCAAGCAACATTCTTAAGCCAATAGAGCCCCACTGAGTATCTGATAAACTCCATCTACAGCATTATTTGATAATAGAAAGACAAGAGAAAATCCTCCTTCTTTCAAACCTTGCACCACTTCTCTTCCACATGACAATCCTTCCTTCCTTCAAGCACCTCGTCTTTTTTCCAGTCTGAACATCACCATTTACTTCTCCCACAGGATGGTTTCCACCCCCTTCTCCATCCTAGTCATTCCCCTAAGGACAGGATCCATTGTGAGCACACACTCTGACCACCTAACAGAGTGCCCTGTATGCAACAACGGCTTAGTGAGCACTAGGTATTTTTCTAGGAACTGAGAATGCACCAGTTTCAACGGTCGCTGCTCTTATAGCTTAGCATCTCAGGCAGCGCCTAGAGCATTGCCTGACACAAAGCAAGCACTCCTTAAAAATTTGGTAAGACCGCTTTCATAAAGTATAGTGCCTGAATTTGAATACGATGATTTCAAACGTGGTTTAATGTTGAACATGGCACACTCAGACATGGTGAAAAGATTACTGGAGGCAAAGCATAAGAAAAAAACGAGAAGTACACAACTCGCTGGTCTACCTCAAGGACATGAAAACTACATTAATCACCATGTGAGACATAAGATGTTCATTGTTCATAAGAGGTTCAAGTTACATCTACACTCTGTTCAAAAATGCAGTTAACATATTTTAGAGAGATGCAAGATAGCTGATTTAAAATATTTTATTTCTTCGTACTTGTTCCTACTGCTATGTAACAGGTTACATTAGTAAACTTTAAACAACTATTTTATTTGGCTCATAATTAAAAGGAGGGGTCAAGAACTTAGGAAAGGCTTGGCTGGGCAGTTGTGGCTCAGGGTCTCTCATGTGCCCACAATCGGGTGCCAGGTAGGGCTGGAATCATCTGAAGAGATGGCTCCCTCTCAAGGCTGGTAGCTCGTGCTGGCTGGAGGCTGGCTGCGTGCTCAGCTGGGGCTGTTGACTAAGCTGCTCCAGCATGGAGACCTCGGGGTAGCCCTATTTATGCAGCGCAGTTGGCTTTCCCAGAACTAGTATTCCAAAGGAAGCAGGCAGAAATTGCACGGCCTTTTATGACCTAGCGTTAGAAGTCATATAGGGTCCTTTCTGCCATATTCTATTGGTTGAAACAGTCACAAGACGGCTCATATCCAAGAGGAGGGTATATAGGCTCCACCTATCAATGTATGAAAATTTCTGGCAATTTTTTAAAAAACTGCCGCAGTTCTTAAAAAGCTGCCACAGTTCTTAAAAAGGGGCAAGTTTCAATTACTTTAAAAAAATGTGGTTAAGTAGAATACTGCCTTCTAGATATGAGTCATTATGAGGAAATATTATCATTGTTTTGTTCAGTCCAAATATCTTCTTTTGTTAAATAAGCTAAGCTAATTGATTAGCTTAACAAGATGGTCATAGAACAGCTTTTGGACTTTTGGACTCTTAAGTAGCAAAAGGCCACACAAGCACAGAAGTCCTGCCCATTTCTTAAGGCCAGGTTCCAGGTCCACCTCACCCTCTCCAGGTGGCACTGACCTCTCCCCGCTCTGCTCTGCTCACCTCCCTCGTCATCACATACTTTGGATGGGTGAGTTGTAGCAGCAGGTGGGGTGGGAAGGGAGAGCAATAGGACAGACACCGACTCCATCTATATCATCAGCTTTGTCAGAATAAGAACTGACTTAGTTCTTTTTTTTCCCCACAGCACCCAGCAATAGCCCCAAGAAGACTGGCTGTTTGGCTTGTGCTTAGAGGAAAAAGGATGAGCCTTACTGTTCATTATTCTTGCCCCCTTCATACCTTTAAATCGCCAAAGAAGACGATCTGTGTCACAGGAGGCTGGACTGCTGAGGTCTAGGGAGGCTTAGAGCTGTCTAAAAAATGAGTGATTCACAGAAAGACAACATATGATCTCACTTATTTGTGGAATCTAAAAGAACAACCAAAAGAGAAACCCTCATGGATACAGAGAACTCAGTGGTAGTTGAGGGGTGGGGGGATGGGTGAAGGACATCAGGAGATACACAACCTCCTGTTGTGAAATGAATAAACGCATAGGTCACGCAGCGGGGGCGGGGAGTGTGCAGCACAGTGACTAGTTAATGGAATTGCAGTGCATTGATGAAGGTTGTTGGGATAGTGGATCTAGAACATGCTTATCACAAGGAAAAAATGTATAGCTTTTTATGGGGACAGAAGGTGACAAGTCCTACTGTGATCATATCATAGTGTACACAAGTGTCAAATCATGTTGCACACCTGAAATTGATATAATGTGTGTCAATGATACCTCAATAAAAATCTACATATATAAACTAAAAAATAAATAAACAGAAACAAAGATGGGGGTTCCTCATCCCTGACGAGATCTTTAGAAAGGATTAAAACAACAGAAGGAGGGTGGACTCAAAGATTTTAAGGTCCCTTCTAAGGGTTCACAGTTCTATAATATAGGATTTATAAAATAAAAGCAGAGCTGAATTCCTTGAAATGTTACCGCTTACTGTTCACCTTCCAAAAATGTATTAAAATAGAGAAAAAAACACCTAGGAAACTGTGAATAAAGCTCTTCCCAGTGTAACCCAACGTCTACAGGACAGACCCACAGGGTGTATGCAACCTGGCTTGAGCAGAAACCTGCAGAACGGCATTCCAGGCTGCTGCTGGCACTTCCCCCGTGGCTACCCCTCAAACTTACATGTTCTTATTTCACCAACAGTCACTAACAAGGAATGAATCTCAAAGTCACATTTACAGTGTAATGTTCTTTGAATCCTCATCCAAGGATATGTTTATTGATTTGAGGGGCAGGGAGAGGGGAGGGCGAAGAAAAGAGAGAGGGGGGTAGGGAAACGGGAAGATGGAGAGGGAGGTGAGGAGGGAGAGGGAGAGAGAGAGAGAGAGAGAGAGAAAGAGAGAGAGGGAGAACTTTTTGTTAGCTGGGATTACATTATTTTGGGCTTGGGAAGAATCACGTGCTCCTTCAAACTAACCAGTTAACTTCCCAAGCTTTCTGGAGGCTTCTGATGGGTCCACCCCCTAGCCAATCTACTTCCTAGATGTTCTGGAGTTATGTCTCTTGGCCAATCTGATTCTTTTCCCAGTCTAGACCAACAAGGTTCCATGGTCACCAACTTGGCTCCTATCCTGCAAGTGCTTACCTCCCCCCACAGTCTGGGTCAGTGGACCAGGGAGGCTGAAAAGCTGGTGCTTCCTCCCTACAAGGGGGAGGAAGGGGTGTTAATCCCCTTGGCAGGGTAATGCTGCTATCCTCTGGAGTGTGTGAAGCTGTAGCTTCCTGGTGAAGCAGACTTATGCTCCCTAGTGAATTATGCTTAATAATGTCTGATTTCCTTTGCTCCCTTCCTTTATTAATATCTAGCTACCTATGCTAACAACAGTAGTATTATATGCTGTGTTTCATCAATTCTAGAAAATATTTTTCTCATATTTTAACATCTCTGATATTAGGTGTATCTCACATTTAATGGCCATCATAGTGTACTTGACAGTGTATTTTTCTTCCGTAGTGGTACATCAGTTAACGTTGGATCTTACAATTAATAGTCTCTGATTCAATGGTACAGTTGACTGTACTTTATATAACCAGTCCATTTTTGGTGTTGGGTTGGCAGCAGATACTTTCGGTGTCCCTTGTTATACTCCCTCAGCCCAGCTCTGATTTCAGTCATGGACATTGTGGGGGGTTCCAAGAAGGGTAGACTCAAGCGTCCAGTTCCCACCACAGGCAACCCAAGTATCTCTCTTGTCCTCCAAGACCTTCTCTGAAGCTGAGCACAACTCAGCCTGAAGGTAACAATTGCCCAAAAATGTGGAAGCGGTAATGGCCTAGGTTACAGCCTCACCAGGAGTCTACAGGGACAGCTGTATAAATGTTCTAGTCTCTTATCTTTCTAAAGGAGGAATCTGAAAGCAGAATGGAGCCCCAGTTGCCTTTGGTATCAGCCTTCAAACGCTATCAAGATTGGCTTTTCCTCCTCCCTGACACTCTCCCTGTGCCCTCACTCCAGCTTCTGAAAATTGCCTCCCCGATGATAAACTACCTGCACCCACTCCTTGCTTGAGGCTATGCTTTCAGGGGAACCCAAACCAAGGCAGTGGCCATTCAGGTTCATTCTAGGTCTCCATTTATCCCTTCCAGCTCTCGAATTCTCAGACTCCAAGGGATCACCTTCTTTCATACATGCTAATGAGGGTAGACCTCATCAAACTAGAGGAGCAAACTGTCTCTCTCTCCTGCAGCTTAGTGAATTGTATGATGAATATAGGATCGGGCCTTCCAAGTGAGACAGAGGAAGAGAGAACCACTGAGAGATGACATAGATGGTGACTGCTGGGCTTTCGATGGTGATAGTCACATTAATAAAGTCACTTGATAAACCCTTAACACAGACATAGCCCAACTGGAGGGCCTGGCCTTACTGGACTATTTAGACAGCTTCCAATGTTCCAGTGCTTTATAATGTTTATAAAATTCATCTACTTGGAATCTACAATTTGCTTTCCCGACGGAAATTGTATTATAAATGGTTAGGTTCCCAAGCCAGGCCATTAAAAGTATTTGTTCTGTAAAAGCACTAAGTGCTGGCACAAAAGTGACTAAGGAGACATAACTTTGCCACACTGTGTTTTTTTTTTAACCAGAGAAAATATTTAGTAATGTGATCAAGGCTCCAGGAACAAATATTCACCCACCCAGATGTGCACACACAGACATGGACAAACACATTGGTGAAAGAGACTTTCTCAAGAATCAAAATGCCTGCATCAATGTTCATTTAAGTCTTTGTAACTAGTCTTGAAATCAAGGTGGACCCAAAAAGTAAATAAATAAACTCACAAGCTCTCAAAGGCAAAAGTAGAAACAATTTGGTTCAATACACAAAACTTGTAAAACTTCTTGGCTTAAGATAAAAGGAAAAAAAAGGTCTATTCAGAACTGGCTTGCTCAGAGTTAAAGCTGTTGTGTAATTTGGAACTCAGATCACCACAAAGGACAGTTTAAAGTCAATGCCCAATAGATGAAAGTCAAGTTACAAAATCACAAAGACCAAACCTGAGTTGAAAAAAATTTTTAGTTTCATATTTATGTAAAGCTAAGTCTTAAATCTTAGTTAATAGATAAAAGTTGCATTTATATGAAATTGTATCAATTAATACTTATTTATTTAATATTTAACCAACAGCCAACACCACCAACACCCCATAAAAAGAATAACTCTAATATTTGAAAATCATATATCATAAGGTATTAATGTCCAAAATACATAAAGAACATATATGACTCAATAGCAAAAAAAAAAGAATCCAATTAAAAATGGGCAGAAGATATGAATAAACATTTTTCCAAAGAAGATATACAAATGGCCAACAGTTATGTGAAAAGGTGATCAACGTCACTCATCACCAGGGATATGCAAATTAAAACCACAATTAGATACCACCTCATGCCTATTAGAATAACTATTGCCAAAAAGCCATGAGGCAACATGTGTTGGTGAGGATGTAGAGAAAAGAGAACCCTTGTGTACCGTTGGTTAGAATGTAAATTGGTACAGCCACTATGAAAAACAGTATGAACATTCCTCAAAAAATTAAAAATACAACTACCATATGATCCAGCAATTCCACTAATCGGTATTTAGTCAAAGAAAATGAAAACACTAACTTGAAAAGATATCTGTACCCTCATGTTCACTGAAGCATTATTTACAATGGTCAAGACATGGAAATAATCTAAGTGTCCATGGATGAATGAATGAATAAAGAAAATTTATAAACACATACATACACACACATATATAAATATTTTCTTTATCCATATAGAGACATACACGCACACATAAATATACAATAAAATAATATACAGCCATTTAAAAGAAGAAAATCTCGTATTTGTGACAACATCAGTGAACCTGGAGGGCATTATGCTAAGTGAAATTAGTTAGACAGAGAAAGACGAATACCATATGATTTCACTTACATAAGGAATCTCAAAGAAGGAAAAGGGAAAAAAGAAAAATCTAGCTCATAGGTACAGAGAAGAGATTTGTGGTTGTCAGAAGTGGGGGAAGGGGAGAATAATGGGTGAAGGAATCAAAAGGTACAAACTTCCAGTTATAAAATAAATGTCATGGGAATATAAAATACAGCATAGTGGCTGTAGTTAAAAATACCGTATTGCACATTTGAAAGTTCCTAAGAGCAAACCTTAAAAGTTGGGGAGGGCAGAGAAAGGCAGGAGAGGAAGTCTCTCCTAACACCAATTATTGATGATTGTGGTATTAAGGAATAGAAAGTGGGAAGGGAAAAATGAAGAAATTTGGGATTGTGGAAATAGACAGCCAAAGAAATCAATCAAAATCTTACGTAAAAATCTTTCTCTAATGGCCTGACACACATGGGTCTTTAGGTAATCTTTGTTCATGTTTCTTATAAATAAAAATGTCTTAGCCCTGGCTGGGTAGCTCAGCTGGTTAAAGCGTCGTCTTGATACGCCAAGGCTGCAGGTTGGATCTCCAGTCAGGGCACACACAAGAATCAACCAAAGAAGGCATCAAGAAGTGGAACAACAAACGGAGGTTTCTTTCTTTCACCCCCACCCCTACTCAAATCAATCAATAAAAAATATTTTAAAATAATTAAATAAAAAAATAAGCAAAATGCCCTTTAAATAAAAGCAAGACCTTGTTCAAGTAAGAAGTAAATCATAATTACTTATTCCATTGTGCATAGAGGGTTTATATTTAATTTCAGATCCCTTCTGGTTAAAAAAGGGGGGGGGGATTAAAAGTAAATACAAACCAAAAGGTCACTCAATAATAATAATTATACACATCGAGGTTGTGACCATGAATGTGGATACAAAAATTTAAAAAAGAACACTTTGAGAGCTGAAAAAGAAACTTGGTTTACAAAAGCCAGAAGAGTGCTTATAACCTAAACACACGAAAATGTCTTGTTCTTTTTCCCCAAGTTCCCTAGTTTACTGGAAAAGATGTAAGAATTGAGCTTAAAGAAAAGTATTCTTTCACTGTTTTCTTCCATTTAAAAGCTGACAAAAAAAGCACCACAGGGGAGAAACCTGTATTGATTATCCTCAGGGTTAGCAAGAAAAGCCCTGTATTAATTTTAGTCTAAACAAATAAAAAAAAAAAGACAAAACACTCTAGACATAAACCTTCTGCAAAAGCTCTCAGGAATCAGACATAACACCCACGCTACATCTTGCAGCTTGAATGAATAAACACTTCCAGAGAGGCCTCAAATGTTTTCATTTTTTTTTAAACATAAAAGGGAATCATTTTATTCAAGTATGAATGAGACTATATAAAGAGCTTTTGTATCATTGATAACACTTCCTGGGCTACTCTTAACTGGATTATCTCACTGAACAACTACAAGGAAGAACAGGAGGGAAGACGGAGGGACCTCCTACTGCCACTCTTTCCTGCTTTGAGACAGGAGCTCAGACATGGATAAAGTCTTAGAATGCAACAGTCAAGACGCACTTGAACTACCCAGGTACCAGAATAACACACAAAATTCTACTTAACAAAATCAGTAATCTAATCAGAAATAAGGAAAAACTTTCGAGAACTAAGCAAAACATAAGTAGTTCAACCTTTTAATTTAGGCATGGGAAAGCTGAGGTCCATAGGCTCAAGCTTTGTCCAGTGTCATATATCACCACCACGTACCTGGCTGTCTAGGTCAACCTTGTGTCTGCCTTGACACCCATAATGCACTGCAGCAGACTAAAACCTCAGAAATCTCAGAAGGTATGGCCTAATCTTCCATGTCTGAAAAAATTTTTTAAGATCCTTAAACAATAAATGAAATTTTAGGTGTGTTCTACTGGTTAAGGCAGACCTTGAAATAAAAATAGAAGGGAAGGGGAGGGGAGGGGAGGGAAGAGGAGACATCATATGAGCCACCTCAAGAGACTTGGTACTAAAACTTTTCATCTATTTCAACGAAATTCATGTCAGGCGCGTGTACAGTTATAGACAAAATCCTACAACATTGTTAACTTTGTGTATTACCTCAACCTTCAGGAGATTAAGGTGATTTCCAGGATTCCCCAGCCCTAACTATGCAAATCACTGAAGAAGAGTACCACCGGGGTTCCCAAATTTAAAACATCTCCCCGCCCAGTTCCCTTTCCCCTCCTCTCCCTCACTGAAAACAACTCTGGGCTCTTTGAGCATACTGCTACCTTAAAAGATGGAAAGATTAAAACCTGCACTGGAGTGGTTTTGCTTTATCCCTCTAATGGTTCTGGCAACTCATCTAACAGCTTGATTCCAATGTCCAACCCTTTGTCAGCTCTGCCAAGGAGTTCATCCTCACCTTCCCAAAGCAAGCACCTCTTCCCCAGGGTTTCCTTCCGGGAGAATTATACCAGCAAGTTCTAATTTCCTGTCCCTGCAGAAAAGATTGCTCAGAACTTGGGTTTAAATGCCTCTTATTAAAGTAGTGAATGGCAGCTGAATTATGACCGAATTTTCAATCTTCATCTTAAAATAGAAATTTATTGAGTACTTATTATTCTCAGTATGAAAACCAAATAGATTAACAGACAAAGGACTAAACTTGTTAAAAAGCAGCCAGACTGTATCACTGAGTGCAGTCATCTCTTAAGCCTCCGCGGCCAACGAAGGAGCTCATTTTAATCAGAAGCTATAGATTTATATCCACTCCCTATTTTAGGACCTGGCACAGTAGAGGCTCAATAAATGCTGCCTGAACAAATAAAAATAAAATTTCAAGCCACTTTCCACCAACACACAACTGAGGCTCCATTGAATAAACGGTCCATGCCACCTGGTACTCTATTAAATGTCCAATAGCATGAACTAAAACGTTGCGGTACATATCCCAGGATAACTCTTGCTACACAATGTGAAACAAAACAGCTTATGCAGAAAATAACCTTCCTGATAATCAGTACAATAACAGTGACAGGAGCTCTGAAGCGCTTCCTCTGTCGCTGGGACAGACCTCACGACACACTCAGAGAAAGGGTCTGCGTAACACCAGAGACGACAGCCCCAGAGCGGTCACACAAAACTTTTTTTCATCTAAAACCTTTCTTCCTCTTTCATGGTGATCCACCCTTCTGCCTTCCCCCAAAACTAATTTTCCCGGAGACAAAGGAGCTATGATGTCGAAATATACAGTCAATCAAGCCAAAACATCATCCCAAACCCTAGGAATCATCATCTAGCTGCTTTATTAAGTCTTTGTAGTCAAACATTTTGGATTAATCTTTTTGCAAATTAAGGTATCTTTAGACATAAGGTTATTACTTATTCTCTGTACCATGGGGAAACTGTTAACTTTTTAAACCTTTCTCCATAAGGATGTCAAAATCTTTCAGTCACAAGGTAGGGCATTAGACCAAAATAGCTTGCAAAGTTCTGTATAATCATGAGTGTCGTTATAGCTACTCATGCCAAGAATCATTTACACTGCTTGAATTCCCATAAACACATTCACTAGGGACCCATTTTACCTGGACATTTCTGCTCCAAGGGAAGTATTTAGACAAACAGCACTCTCACCATTCCAACCACAGTGCTCACGGCTGCCTGGTCAATTCTCTTATACAAATCGGAAACGCGAGGGGGTACAAAACAGAAAGTCCTGCAATGCTCCTTACTCCACCTTCTGCAAGGAAACTTCAGTCCTGTCCAAATAGCACAGAAAAACAAGTTCAAACTGGGATGCTATACAAACAAAAAGCCATCCTGCACTGACACACTCTTTAATTCCAAATCTGGTGATTTTTAACAGGAATGTGATGACCAAACTATGTTACCTAGAAAATATAATAGTGGAAGACACTTTGAAAGGATATTTGGAAAAGAGCATAAGAAATATTCTACTGGGTCTGATAAGTGGTCCATGACCAAGGGTTCCTGCCAATGGTACTAAAAGGATGGGATATGTACTCCTTCCAAGGGGGTGGATCAGAATAGAGTAAAGGGTAAAGTAGTTGGGCAGATAAGGAAGGAAAACATCGTCAAGCCCTACATAACCATGACTTCAAAAACCTATGATGTCCCTTGGGCACCAGAGGGTTCATGAGACCCGGGATTTTATTTCACTCCCTGTTACACATACACCTGTGCTTGGACAGTTTCTGGCACATAAGAGGCTCCCAATGAATGATTTTTGAGTTAACACGACATTATAGCACAATCATTCATGAATTTGCTTAAAGATCGTAGCACGTTAATTTACCAGTTACGCCTACTAATAAGGCAAAACACACTTAAACCTTTCCCATAACGGGCCTGTGTGCCACTATGTCATTCAGGGATTCAGTTATCCCAGCAACAAAAATGTACTGAGCACCTACAATGTTCTACGACTTTTTCTGGCACCAGAGGCGTAAAGTGGTGGACAAGATATGGAATTCCTGCCCTCATGACGCATCCAATCTAGTGACTGTCCCTGGCTGCTATGAGGCAGACAGGTCATTAGGGAGGAGAGGCGGGACAAGGAGGCCAGTGAGGACACTAGTCTAGACCAAAAGTGAGATGATGGGGGCTTGTACCTGAGAGGAGCTTGTGAGAAGGGATTGGATTCAGGATATATTTTGCACGTTTAGAGACTGATGGAAATAACCCAGGAGATGGAGGAACTGACATAATACAGGAGAGAGGGCATGAACCCATAGGCAAAGCCCTTGAATAATCAAGAGGTGCTAGAATCCTCTGCCCTGGTACATTGTCACAGACGGGGACAGGGACAAGTGATTCACTGTAACAGGAGGAAAGGCGGAGAGTGTGGGTGCCATGATCTTCCTTAGCACCGAAGTCTTCAACAAAGGAAATTCTTATCTAAATAAAACCTCCTAGGTTGCAGGTTAGGCCTATTCTTTTCCCAGGCTAAGAAATATAATACATGTTCATTGTATGTAGAAGTTGTAGAAACATGTAATTCCACCACCTAGTGATAACTACTATAAACTTTTGCTGCATTTCATCCCGAAATGTTCTCCAGTCGCCTAATTTATTTTGTCACTGGGCCCACCCTGTAAATACAATTTTACATTCTGCACTGCTCAGAAGCACTCGCCCTATGTCGCACTCATACGCTTCGCAGTCCAATGGAAAGGCTGACTCAAAGTCAAAAGCGCTGCATTTGAGTCCCAGCTCCACCACAGACAAGACTTCAGCTTCACAAGCCCCTTCACTGCTCTGGCCTTCAGGACAGCCCCGGTGACCTCTGGGAACACAAGGGCACTCCTCGCTCCCGTCATCTTCCTACCTCCCCGGAAGGGAGGGTCAGTCTCCATCACCAGCCTCTCTTCCACACACAGCTGAACGGTTCTGTTTCAGTCATGTTCCCACGCTACATACTCCCCCTGGGCCAGCCCACAGATCCCTTGGTTTAAAGCTGCTTCTAGACAAGTAATTTCTCTGCACAAGCCAGTGCACACCTCTTCTCTCGGCCTGTGCACGCACCTCTTCCCAAAAAGCTGCTCCTGTTTATGTGATTACTCAGGTACTATCCACCTAAGTTCTCTGTCTCTGTCTTCTAACATCTGACCGCTGATGTGCATTCTACCTCCTAAGCCTGGGCGCTCTGGCCCTCTGACCCTCCTCATACACACACATTCTACCTTTCTTTTCGTATATGTTCTACTTTATCTGAGCCCACCCCGCACCTCTTTTATCTGCCCTGCTGCTTCTCTCCACAAACCCATACTGAGCTCCTTATTATTCTTCAAACACTCAAGCTCCCCCTTGCCCCAGGGCCTTTGCACTTCCTGTTTCCTCTAGCTGAATCACTCTTTCCCCAGACATTTGTGTCATCTGTACTTCTTCTTTCCTCAGGTCTCTGCTCAAATATCACCTTATCAGAGAGGCCCTTCACCATTCTATATAAAATCAAATCACAACACCCAGCCCCTTGTACTCTTATTCATTTATCCTGCAAACTCTACCAGGGCAGAATTTTGTTCACTGTTGTATTCCCAGGACCTAGAAGGGGTCTGGCATATTCACAGGCATCCAATAAATATCTATGGAATAAATATCTATGGAATAAATAACAATCTTAGAGAGTTTTTCATATCGATATTATCAATAGAGAGGGAGTGCCCCATTCTTTGCATTGGGTGCATGGGAAGCCACTGAATGGAGGGACTGTCTTCCACATTTAGGTTATTTCCAATCTTTTGCCATTAAGGCTTTTGCTCATGCTTAAGCTATTTATGAGGTATATTTCTAAAAGAGAACCGCTGGATCAAAAGTATACATTTTCAGTTTTGAAAAAGAATGCCAGATTGTCTTCCATAGAGATATACTGCAATTTATTCTCCTTTCATCCATAAATAGAAACTATTTATCCACACATTTGTCAATATGCTCTCTTGTCAAACATTGTTGTAAAATCTCGGCAAATAGGATAGTAAAATATAGCATCTCCATGTGTTTCCATTTGCTTTTTCTAATGAGTTTTTCTGGTTCTTTTTTGATTGATAGTCTCTCTTTGAGTATTAAGAAAATTTATTGCATTCCCTTTGACTCTCCTCTTCTATATCCTTCTGCACATGCTATAATCCAGCCATTCTGAACTATCTGCTATTGCCCAAATGGGCCACATTTTGGGCAATGCCCATTCCTTCCACCTCCAGTCAAGTTCAAAGGCGTTTAAGCGTTTATGGAATGTTCCTGTATTCCTCTTACAGGGCTTAATCCCTCCTTTCTCAGGGTGCCCCGGGCATATTTTAGAGCTTCGTTATAACATCATCATCATTTCGCTCTGCCATGTACATATGTGAGCTTCTTAAAGTTCAAGGCCAAAGCCTCCATCTTAGCATCCTTTCTGATGTCCAACACATTCACTCAATTAATGTGGGATGAAAGACTGAATTAGAAATAAAGACTGTGAATTTTAATTATATCTGTTCCTTAAACTTCCAAAGCAATGTTTTAAATCTAATGATAAGGATAATAAAATGAAGCACAGATCTGGAAGCTTGTTCTTTGGCCTGAAAGTTCATATCACAATTCAATAAATGCTAATAAAATCCTTCTTTTGAGTTTTTTACTTAGTGTTGTTTAACACTGAAATTGTGGCTGTGACTTAAATGATTAAAGAACATAACTAAGATCAAAGTACCTTTTTAAAGCAAGGTACTAATGCCCAATAAACTTAGGAAAAGGTGATCAACTTCTTTGTGAATCAAGGAAATGCAATTTTAAAATCACAAGATACCATTAAACCTCCAACAGAATAGCTAAAAAGAAAAAGCCAGACAATGTCAAGTGTGAATGCAGATGAACTAGAACTCATATACTGCTGGAGGAAATTGGCATAACCACTTTGGAAAAAGAGGTAAATCAACAAAAGCTACACACATGCCAATGCTGTACTCCAGGAATTTTACTCCTAGATATACAGTTTATAAAGACACACACGTTCACCAGAAGCTATGTACAGGAATGTCCATAGCAGCATTAACTGTCGCAGCCTAAAATCAGAAATGCCCAAATGTTTATCAACAGTAGAATGGAAAAACAAATTTTGGTATTCATACAATGGAATTCTAAGAGAAAAGAGAACGAACACGCTATAGCATCACACCAAATAGGACTGAATCTCACAGATCCAAAGAGTCTACAAAACTACAAAAACAGGCAAAGCTAACGCGATGACGTTCCAAGTCAGGGGACCCCCTTTGCGGTAGGCATAGGGCCTGGGGACAATATAAGGCGGCTTCTAAGGAAGCGGTAATAGTCTGTTTCTTGATCTGGACGCTGGTTACACACACGTGTTCATCTTGTGAAAACTCATTCAACTACAAGTGTGCTTTACTTTCCTGCATGTGCATTACACTTCAGTAAAAATTTTACCTAAAATAAAAGAAAAGCAATAGGCTAAACCTCCAAAAGAGAACATAATTTGCTTAAAATACCTTTCATGAATAAATGTTTTTAAATGTCATAATGAGCATTAGTCACTTGCAAACCCAACTGCTTTGTACTGGTTTGACCTGAGAGCCCAGTACTAAAAAAAAAAGGTCCCAGAGAAGCAATTTTCTATTTCTGAAGTAATGCAGAGGCCACAAATGGTGTTCAGAATTGTTCGATTAAGAAAAAAAAGAAAAGGAGGTGACCAGAGGCAATCAGCTATGGGGGATAAGCAACAACTGCAGAAACAGATGAAAAGAAACAAAACCTTCTAAAAATTATACCAAAATAGCAATTACTCTTAAATAAGCCTTCTGTTGAGCTACTGAAAAAAAAACAAAAACCCAGCTATTTATTCTAATGCAGATATGTGCCTCAGCACCCAGCTTCCCTCCCAATATTATTTTAAAACACTGCACAATAGACAAAGAGTGTCATGGGAATAGTAATTAATGGCAAGGGCAGGTGTCTGAACAGAGGGAAACCAAGGGAATGAAACACAAACCCTTCCACCTCATTAGTCTTCTAAAAATATGCTCATAATACAAAGGCATGCCTTGCTTACGTAGTATTTAAATGAATGAGAAAGCTAATCAAAATGGTTTTTGTGAATCTTAACCATAGCCCAGATACAAATACTTTGGCGATTTAAAAAAAGGGAAAAGAATTTTTATGGCACTGAACTAGTCAAGCAATGCTTCTAATAAACATAAAAATGGACAAAATAAAATCAATATGTATTAAACTCAATTATCTGTGCCAATAGAGGCAGATTTTTAAAAATCTTTTCTATTGGGCTATGAAATATAGAAATAACAGGCACTTGGTGACTGATGAATAGACCAAAACACTTACCTTCTTATGAACTTGGCATTAATTCATTTTTAACTTGGTCTCAGTAGGACTCAAGAAGTAGGCAAATGGAAAAGATCTGAAGTCTCGGTAACCACCGGAAGGAGGTGACTTTGCAGCCAACTTTCAATGTCCTATTGTAAAAAGAGATATCAAAAAGATGATTAACTGAAATTCAGAGGTAATCCATCACAGTTCATGTTGGCCGATGTACAAAACTGGCTTTGCAGAAACATCACCAAGTAAGGAGACCCTCCGGGAAGAAATAAGAAAAACGATGCTGTTGAGTTTTCATTATATCCTTGATCTTGTCCACCTTCAGGCAAAAGTACTAATAAATAGTGAAATCTGTAGAAGGCAGGTAGCAATAATGAAAACGAACAACGACCTGAATAATTAAATTTCCAATTGACGTTTTTAAAAATCTGGAACGAGTATTTCTTGGCTCGTGCAATAATTTAAATAAAATCATTCTCCCTTACAGAAGGAACAATTTGAATTTACCACTAATGGTCTGAGCTCGGAATGGTATAAGGGAGAAAGGGAGAAGGGAAGTTACCTCCTTTATCAAGGCAGGTTTATTAAAGGCATCTATGTTGACTGGCCAGCCAAAACCAAACATAAATTGTCTACCGCGAACCTGGTTAAACAGGTTGAAAGAGAAAATCACCATAGTCTAGCCAAGAACAGTTGAAATTAATCTTGAAATTAGCAATAAAACCAGCAAGAAGAGGACTGGTTGAGGGCCTAACAAGGGCTGACAGTCCGGTTAGTACATGAATCAAAGAAAAACTGAGAAGTCTCTCTAGAAGAACTCACAAAATAAATAAGTAGCTTGGGAAGGGATGAAAATAAACAAATGCATGGAGAGCATCCGAGCTCCGCATTTACTCATTCATCAAATGTTACCCTGAGAGCTCCCACACTGTAAAAGACGGACATCCATCTTTTTTGTCCAGTCAACTCCTCCTTCTGCTACCAGAACCTCAGTCTTTCTGTGAGAAACCATCCCTTCCCCTGACCCTTACCAGGCCAGTGACAGCCCTGATGACCCTGTCCCCAGTTACTGGGTCAGAGTTAGGGGAATGACCAAAGGCAGGGACAATCAGAAGCAGCCATCATCTGCAGAAAGAGTTGTTCAGCATGTAGGGAAAAGCCTGTAGCTGACGAAAGGTACTCACACAGAGAAAGCCAGCCTGAGAATGAAGCCAGATGAGAACAGTCTGGGGGATGGCAAGAAACAAGGCCCCAGGGACATGATTTGAGCCCCTAGATCCAACCATGCCTGAAACTAGACCTACTCTTAGACGTTTTAGTAACATAACCCAATAAATTTTCTTTTAAATTGTCTTTAAGCTGGATGGGTTTCTGTTACTTGCAAACAAAATGTCCTAATACACCACTTTGCTGTAGACCCTTCAACCCCTTTATTGGAATAATTCTTCAGCCAGAGCACTCACACTCAATTATTAAAAAATCAAAAAATACCTTCTGAAATGGAACATCTGAGAAGTAAATATGAAATAAGTTTGTCCTTTATTATTCCCCACATCTATGGACCTTTTGAAGACTGAATTATTTCCTCCCACAAAAGGAAATAAGCTTCTTGGTGTAACTGATTAGTCATACTAGATCCTAAGAGTAGGTTCTTTGGGCCTTTAGGACACCAAAATCCGGCGTGTTCAGCTCTGTCTTTGTGGAGGATCCCAGGAGTTCATAGAATGAAGTAGAATTTGAGAATTTTGCAGCTTGAATTCACTTCCTTCTGCCTCCCCCATGAAAAGGGGAAAAACCCAAATAAAGAGTGTGTGGATTCTACACGCCTCCCTCTGGCCCCACTGCCCCGCAAAACAGAGGCCGTCGTGTGGTCAAACCACAGTTACAAAGTGCTGATGTCAGCAGTCACATCTGTGGGTTTTCAATGTGTTCACCATTCCAAAACCACGTTCTGATAGAAAAACACAGACTGACCACCAGAATCCACAGGAACCTGGCCAGTACTCTATGTCCATTTTTGCTGGTATCTGTCCTGGGTAGACAGTAGCATGTCCAGTTGAGTTCACATCTGATTGCCTAGGCACGTTTGGGTGAGGGGAGAGTGCTGACCCAGGTTCTGAACAGCAGAGTTTGCCAGCATGTATTGGTAGAAAAGGCACAGGAGTGCAAAGAAGTCCAGGGGACCGCAGTCTGCACCTGGTCATGGCCCTGGCTTTACAAACAGCTGTGTGTGACCTTGCATAAGCCATTTCACCTTTCGAGGTGCCGATTTCCTTCGTTTTAACACGTGACAGATTTATGTTTTTCACTGTGGGCGATGACTCGGGGAATGCACGGTGAAATCAATTCCATGGATTGAGACCAACATTAAAAATATGATTCTGGGGCTCAGAAGGAAATTAGACCAGGTGAGTCTAGAGCCTCTAGTAGTGCCAGAAAGTGAATATGTACTTCAGATACCAACAATGATGGGTTTACATCACAGGGACACAGCAGTCAACTGAATAGGCTCCTACTAGTAAAAGCTGGAAGAATTGGAGCACTGATGTAGATAAAGGGCTATTGGATTATGAGCCAAATAAATATCCATGAACCCACACTGATATAAATACTGATTAATTGAATAAATCAATCAATAAATGGGAGAGGATAGACAAACTTGCCTGCAGAAGAAAGTAATTTATGTAGATACTCTGCCTTTGAGGTGGAACACAACTCCCCAGCCCTTCAGCGTGGGCTGCACACAGTGGGCTGGGTAGAGAGTAACTTCACCGTGATGAACACTAGCTCAGCCAGCTGACCAAGGTCAAGATCAGCACTAATACATCGAGTTGGCAGGATGTACACTCAACAGGATGCAATGAAAATGGCACTTTACTTCTGTGGCCTGCCTCCCCAAAACCCATATCCCTAATCTAATCATGAGAGAAACATCAGGCACATTCCAACTGAGGGACATTCTACAAAATACCTAACTAGCATTCCTCAGAATTGTCAAGGTCATGAACAACAAGGAAAGTCTGAGAAACTGTAACAACCAGGAAGAGACATGGTGATTAAACACAATGTTGAACCCTGGAAGGAATCCTGGAGTAGGAATGGGAAATTAGGTAAAGACTAAGGAAACCTGGATAAAGTATAGACTTTCATTAATAGTAATAAAGTAGTATTCTTTCCTTTAACTGTGACAAATGTACCTTACAACTGTAACATAATAGTTATAGGGCAAATGGCGTGTGGGGCATGTGGAAACCCTCTGTATTACCTTCACAACCTTTCTGTGGATCTAAAACTGTTCTAGCCCTGGCTAGGTGGCTCAGTTGGTTGGAGTGTCATCCCATACACCAAAGGGTTGCAAGTTCAATCCCCAGTCAGGGCACATATCTAGGTTACAGGTTCTATACCCAGTTTGGGTGCATATGGAAGGTAACCAATCAATGTTTCTCTCTCACATCTCTCTCTCTCTCTCTTTCTCTCTCTCTCTCTCTCTTTCTCTCTGTCTCTCTGTCTCTCTCTCTCTATCTCTCTCTCTCTCACACACACGCATCCTCTCTCTAAAAGTCAATAAACATATCCTCAGTTGAGGATTAAAAAAAGTTATTAAAACTGTTCCAAAATGAAAAGCTGTTTTAGTATGAAGGATGATTAAAACAAACTTTGAATGTTATTAGAAGGCACGATCTCTAAGCTTCCCACTAGTTTTAAAGACAAGGATCACAAAGCTTACACTCTGGCTTCAGTAAGGAAATCCAGATGCAAGTCTCAGCTCTGTCATTTGTCCCTTGGGTAAATCGCTTCCTTACCCGAGGTCCTCAGTTTGATTTTCCCCAGCTGTACAACAAGGCGGATCCCTGTCCTGCCTACCTCACAAGGTTTTGCTTTGTTATAAGAAGCAAAATATATTAAAGGATTTACAAATGTGGAAATGCTATGTAAAATATGGAGGCTGTGATAACCAGAATTCTCTAGTCCTTCCCCAGATCAGAGTGGCCTCAGGGCTGGTGGAGGGAGACTCGGCGTCTTTTGCCTGCTGAGCCTGCTAAGCTGGTGCTTGGATTTGCAAAGGGGTCCCTGGGCCAGAAGCATCCGCGTCACCCGAGAATTTGTTAGAAACACGAATCTTGGGCCTTGCACAGACACACCAAGTCAGAAATTCTGGGGCGGGGCCCAGCAATCTGTGTTTTTGCAAGCCCTGCAGGTGGTGCTACTGAAGCTTAGACCACCGCCCCAGGGAAGCCCCTCAAGGACTGCAATGCAGTGAGTCCCACGCACAGGGGCCACGCTCCTCCAGCTGGCTCTCTGCCCAGCTGGCAACCACGTGGCTCTCACGGCCTCCAGAACCCCCTTCATATCTATTAACCTTTGGCTAATTTTCACACAGCTCCTCTAAGAGGGAGGAGGAGAAACAGCACTCACCTCAGGGATATGGGAAAGTGTCCCCCCACCTCCCCCGTGCCAAACCTCCGCATGAGCTAGCTAGCCAGAGCAAGATGCAAGAATACGGTTGTTCTGCCCAACTAATCTGCACAGTTCTTAGCAATGATGGAAAATCGGGGCATCTCTCAGAACCACACATCGCACACTTTACAGAGACCCAAATTTCAGCATCCCGTTCTTCCTGGTCACCCAGCATCTGTCAGATAAAGGTGTCTTCCTCTAGGGATCCGAAAAGGCAGCTATCTTATATAAACATCCATCTACAGCCATGTACATACCATGTTGAAATACAACCTGCAAGTGCCAGAGAACAAAACGGGCTTTCAGGTCCTTAATCAAGAAGCAAATGAGGCAGAACTGAGAATCACAAACAAATTGGAATGCTATTTTGGCCGGGGATAAAAGACTAGAAAAACAGGAATTACAAGTCAGGAGTCTAAGCTGGTCGGCATGAAGAAGTCCAGGCAGTCCTTTGTCTGAACCACGTTTAGGCTACAGTTATTATTCTTTCCCTATTTGATACCTCATTATTGGTATTATTCCTAATGACTCACATATAACAAACTTAAGACAACAGTAGTCTAGGGAAAGGCTGCGTTGACAAACTAACTGGGGTGAAATTTTATACTTTTGTATACATGTGCATTTCCAAGGTAGAAGAACCGCTGATACCTGCACAATGTCTTGTGTGTGTTGCAAAGAACATAACTTCTATATAAACTTGTATATAAATCGTACACATAAAAATATTCACCTCCACTTTCCTTATTCCCTATTCACTGTCTTCTGGAAAATAGAAACTCCAGCCCATAATTTATTGACAGGTAAAACGAAAAAAGATGAACAATACACCGCCACAATAGGCAAATTCAGCTGGAGTCAAAAAAGCAGCTAAGATCAGGTGCTGGAAATCGTGGATGGAGAGGAGTTAGGTGCTCGCTGCACCTGTGTGCCCCTTTGTGGCCCTCCTGGCAGGTGGGCCTCCGCAGAGCAGATGGAGGGATCCACCTAGACGCCAGGCTTTTGCTACACCCCTAGGGGCCTCCTGGCCACGTTCCCCAGCCTAGGAACCCCGGTGAGGCAGATGCTACTAGAGGATCCAATCACCGCCTTTCTTTCTCCCTCAGTGTATGATATGATATGTAAACTCAGGTTTGAAGTCAGAGAAAATTGTGATATTGCTGGTGTTATAACTGATAACAATGAAGCGTGCTAGAAGAGGATCACAGACTGTGTAATTGATACCAAATTAGAAATATCTGATGCCAGGGAGTGTCACACGCTATTTCTCTTAGCTTAATGAAGCTGACATCATGTCTAGAACTGGCTTTGGGTGATCAATTCAATAATGACAAGTGTTCAACGCTCTGCTATCCTTGACTAGATGAACGTACTGAAAGTCTTCACTGGTTCTCTATGCTGACATCACCTCGGGGAGTATTTCGAAAGGAAACCTGAGTGTATGGAGACTGGAGTTGGAATTATAATGCTGAGTTCTCCTCGGCACAAAGCCTTTGTCTGTAAACTCTGTAATAACAACACCAAGAAGCACGGAAACCAGAGGCTATTTGTTGGAGAAAATATTCAATTGTTCTTGTTTCATGCAAATACCAGCTATCAGTAGAAGTAGTCTGCCTGTGTGAGTGGTGATTTTTGAAGTTACGGGACCATAAATGTTAGAAATACCTGAGCTAGTGTTTTTGCAATAGGTTTGTTGCCAGAACACAGGTGTTGTAAAAACCACTACTAAATCAAGGCCAAAATGGGGAGGAAAAAGCCTCATATCAACATCGTCGTCACTGGACACAGAGATTCTGGCAATTTACCACTACTGGCCATCTGATCTACAAATGTGGTGGGATAAACATAAAAATGAAGAAAACACATCGAAAAATTTGATAAAGACACTGCTCAGATCAGGGAGGGCTCCTTCAAGTACGCCTGGGTCTTGGATAATCTGCAAGCTGAATGTGAGTGTGGTATCACTGCTGATAGCTCTCTGTTGAAATTTGAGATCGGCAAATATTATGACCATCACTGATGCCCCAGGACACAGAGAATTTATCAAAAACATTACTACAGGCACATCGTCAGCCGACCGGGCTGTGCTGACTGTTGCCTCTGGTGTTGGTGAACTTGAAGCAGGTGTCTCCTATAACTGGCAGACCTGGGAGCATACCCTTCTGGCTCACACGCAGGGTGTGAAACAGCCGGTTGTTGGTGTGAACAAAATAGATTCCACTGACCCGATCTACAGCCAGAGAGATCATTATTTAAAAAGTTAGCACCTATATTAAGAAAATTGGCCACAACCCTGACACAGTAGCAGTTGTGCCAATTTCTGGTTTGGATGGCGACAACCCGCTGGAGCCACCACTAACATACTTTGGTTCAAGGGGTGGAAATTCACCCATAAAGACGGCAATGCCAGTGGAGCCATGCTGCTTGAGGCTCTGGATTACATCCTGCCACTAACTCATCCCACTGACAAGGTCCTCCGTCTGCCCCTCCAGCATGTCTGCCAATGGTGGCATTGGTACTGTGACTGTGGGCCGAATGCAGGTTGGTGTTCTCAAAGCCAGCAGGCATAATGGTCACCTCTGCTCCAGTCAGTGTTACAACTGAAGTAGCCTGTTGAAGTGCACCATGAAGCTTTGAGTGAACCTCTTTCTGTGGAAAATGTGGACTTCAATGTCAAGGCGTGTCTGTCAAAAATGTCCACTGAGGCAATGGGGCTGGTGACAGCAAAAATGGCCCACCAATGGAAGCAGCTGGCTCCACAGCTCGGGTGATTATCTCGAACCATCCAGGCCAAATCGGTGTTGGGTATGCACCTGTGCCAGATTGCCATGCAGCTCATATTGCCTGCAGATTCGCTGAGATGAAGAAGACGACTGATTGTTGTTCTGGGAAAAAGCTGCAAGATGGCCCAAAGTTTTTTAAATCTGGAGATGCTGCCGTAGTTCCTAATATGTTGAGAGCTTCTCGGACTATCCTCCTCTGGACCATTTTGCTGCTTGTGACACAAGACAGATGGTTGCTGTAGGCATCGTCAAAGTGCCAGAGCTGCTGGAGCTGGCAAAGCCGCCAAGTCTGCCCAGGGAGCTCAGAAGGCTAAATGAGCATCATTTCCAATACCTGCCACCTTAGCCTTAATCAGTGGTAGAAGAACGGTCTCAGAACTCTTTGGCTCAACTGGTTGTTTAATAGGAAAAGGCCAGTTAATGATTACAATGCACTATAAATCCTTCAGAAGGAAAATGTTTCGTAAACCATTTGTTTTTCCTTTGTGGCAGTTTTTGTTATTAGTTTTTAAAATCAGTACCTTTTAATGGAAACAACTTGACCAAAAATCTGTTACAGAAAATGAGACTCATTAAGACAAAGTTTAATTAGAAACAGAAGCAACAAGAAGTAAGAGAACTGGCGCTGGGCATCACAGTTCCTGTTTGCAGACCCTGAGGGCCTGCACTCATGGGCCATCAACAAGATGTACCTCCAAGTTCCATGGTAATGTTTCCTGTCTCCTACCAGACCTCCCCTCAAACAATGAATACCGAGTAAATGCTCAAGAATACAAACTGATTAAAGCATATTTCCTGATTCAAAAACGTTCTGTGGCTTTCCAACTTCCAGAGAATGGGGCAGTCACGCACCACCCTCAAACTCCCATGAACCTCTACCCTCTAGCTACAGCTAAGAGCTAACTTTTAGGCTTTGCTCATCATTCCCCTCTTCCCTGGAATGTCTTAACCTTTGAAATCTTACATTTCAAGGTCATGCTCTATGAACATCCCACCAGGAGCTCTTCCCTAGTTTATATATTTATTTCAGGGGGAATTGTCCTTGTCCATTCACCAGCAACCACAGAAATAATACCCACCCCAGAGGGTGGTTCTGAGAATTAGGTCAGATGATGTTCTTTCAAAAAGTACTGAGAATAGTGCCTTGCTTTTTGTAGGCCATCCATAAAAGGAAGCTACTATTAATATTGTATCATCATATGGTCCTCCTACCTTTGTGACTAATTACCTACCTACCTCTTGGCCGGCACCCCCCAAGGTACCACATGCATGCCCCTTTCTCTCCTGGGACCAGCACAAAAGGTTTACAGGCTGGGCCTCCTGTGGAAACCTCTACTGCCATAATTTCAACTAAATTGCTGACTCTCAGAAGTGATCACCACGTTACCTGTAAGTCATTCCCACTAATATCACCCATGCTCTTGATGCTCAGCGGGTTCAACACCAAAAGCATTCTTTTTCCCTAAGATCTATTCAGCTTTCTATTTCCAATGGCACCTTAAATAACAGTCACATAGGCCCTAAAACTCTGGAGCCACATTTTTTGTTTTGTAGTATATTTGATGCAGAATAAGTAACATATTTACTTGGGATACAATCCAGAAGGTGCAATTTAAATCTCACAACTGTCCCTTTGCCACCATTCTCCCTTCCTTGGGGAATTTTATGTTACCAATTTCTCGTGTATCCTTCAGAGATATTTTATATTTATGATACACGGTGGGTACTAGTAAATGTTTATCTATCAGCTCTCTGGAAGAAACGAAAAGTCCTGGTTTGTTGCTTCTGCTGATTTTCATGGTGTAAATACTCCCACGATAGCCAATTTCAAAGTATGACCCAGTCATTGACCAAGGAGTTGGAAAGAGTTACACACAATTGGTTCTCACAAGACTTTGCAAGCTGACTTTAGCCCACCAGTTTATGAGTCTCTGTACATATGCATAAATATATACATATTTATATATTTATAAAATAATATATCACAGATGGATATATTTTACTCAAATGGAAGCATACCATAATTGCACGGTATATATGCCACAAAGCTATGGATTCTACACCTTCCTTTTTTAACTTTAAAAATAAATCTCAGAGATTGTTCCAAATCAGTACATGTAGAGCTGTCTCATTTTTAATTTCCCCATATTTATTAAGCAGTCCCTATTGATGGACCATTAGGTTATGTGCAATCTTTTATTTATTCAAACACTGCAATAAATAATTTTGCATATGTCATTGTGCACACACATATCTGTATGATAAAATTCATAAAATTGTTATGGGTGGTTCAAAGGGCATATACATTTCAATTTTGGTCAATCTGCCAATGGCTCTACACAGAGCTTGGACCGACTTACACTTGCATCCACCACCAATACCTGTTTCCTCAAACCTTTGCCAACAGTTATATCACCTTTTGTTATATTTGCCAATCTGATAGTGACAAATGACAACTCACTAAAGTTTTAATTTGCATTTCTCTTTTTATGAGTGAGTTTAAAGTTTTCATATGCTTGCGAGTCCTTTGTGTGACATTTATAAACTGTTCATCTTTGCCTCTAAAGTACCTGTCCTTTCTCTTATTGATGGTGTAGTTCTTCATGTATGGATGAAATTAGATGTTTGTGCATGAATTGCAATTATTTTTCTAAATTTACTGATTGCCTTTTGACATAGTTAAAAAAATTACCCCTGCAAAATTATATATAGTCAAATGAATGAATCATTTATTTTTAGCTTCTGGATTTTATATCATATCTTGAAAGGGCTTTTCATCTTCATTATTATTTAAATGGTATTCTATTTTCTTCTAGCTTTTTAATGTTAAAGTTTTGATTCATGGGGAATATACTTTGGTGGAAAGTACGATGTAAGGCTCCCACTTTATTTTTGACCTGATTGCACCAACGCCACTTATTACCTCACATAGAACCATCTTTGCCTTCTCCCTCCACCCCGTTCCCCACCCCCTAGTTCCTAGAGGCTCTCATTCTAACTTTCCAATATTTCTCTGTTGTCTTTTCTTTCTTCTTCCATTGTGACCACTCTAGTTCAGGTCTCATGGTGCTTGTACTCCCAGTCTGACCTTCTCTACCTCCACTGGAATATTTTCTCTAAGAGATCTCCCACCCTGCACCTCCTCATTCACTATCTACAGAATAAAATCCTAGCCCTTACTCTGGGATTCAAACCCCACCACAGCTGGGCTCCCACCTACCCCTCCATTCTCAGATCCTGTCACTTTTCCCATTTAAAATAGCCTTTCTCAACAAACTGAAGGGTTCATCATTCCTCAAAATGCTACGCGTTGGCTCATCCCGCGTTCCTCTGCCTGAGGTGTCCCTTTTACCTAGTCTTCCACTCCCTTCCATCGTCTCGATCTTACGTGTCCTTCAAGGCTTGGCACGAATGACCACTTCTCTGCAAAAGCATCTCTGATGGCTCTTGCTCCTGCAGCCACAAAGGTAGAGGCACTGCTGGGGTTGCATCCACGTTCTGATTCCTGGGCCCCTAGTCCTGTGCTTTCCACCACACTGAATGCCTGGCAGTAGAGGCACAGTGACCTGCCTCCAGCCTACTCGGCCCCTTGTTCCGTTTGTGACAGCGGGTAAACTACCTAAGGCTCTCTAGGCCTTTGACAGTCAGGGATTCTTTGAGTAGAAGCAACAGAAACCAATCTGGCAAATGACAGCAGAGAAAATGTACTGGGAAAATGTCAGTTTAAGAACTGAGGGGAGGCTGGAGAAGCAAGCAGTGGCACAGTGTCAGGGAACTGGAAGCCAGACCGCAGCAATGCGGTCGGGACAGAAATGGTGTAGTCGGGATGCACCCTAGGCAGCAGGAGCTCCATGACGCTTGGCATTGGACCCAGGCCCCGGCAAGAGGCTGGCAGGGCCGCCCAAGGCTGAGGAGAATGGGGCCCTCACTCTGGTCCCAGAAGACCATACCCAAAGGCAGGGAGTGCGTTCTCAAATGGGAATCTGAAAGGGTAAATGGATGCTGGATAACCAAAGAGCAAACAACTGTCATTGTCCCCCAGCCATCCTTAAAGGCAGGGTGTTTCTCCCTTCTCTAATGCCTCCAACGAGCTCCGAGGGACACATCGGTTCGTTCTATACCCACTAAAAATTTGCTTGAAGCAGCTCTGAACCTGTGAGAAAAAACCAAGTGGGTCTTCCCTATATTCTCTGAGGCCTTCAAACACCCCTAACTACTTCATCTCAGCGACTAGACAACTGAGCTACATCAGAATTGAAGCCAGCAAGTTATTTTAAGCTCCTTTTGTGGCTATGCTGGGAACAGGTTGTTAGCTCTCGTTCAGTTTTAGTTACAAAAGTACTAAAAATGCAACTTTGGATTTAATTTCCCATAGCAAATGAACAAAGCTATGTGTGGCATCATAGCAACTGAAAACCTGGAAGAGGAGTTAAACCCCTCCTCGTGTTCACTTCCACCTGACCTCCTAGAATTAGCAGAAGGAAGCAAAATGGGCAGGACTTCCCATGTCGGGCTCCTCTGAGGGTTCCCCAGCCACATTCCCTTCCCCCTCCTGCTTCAGACCATCAGTGGCCTGAGTCATAACCTACAGAAAAATGGAACTTTACTTTCAAGGGTCTCAATTAAAATGCAGACTCATTCCCTTTGAGCCACAAACTCCCATTATAGTTAACAAATTCTCTGTCACTGTTTAATATCTACATCCCCTCCTAAGTTGTCAGCTCCTTGAAGGGAGGTTCCACATCTATCCAATTCACCTCTGTACCCATTATAGTGCCTGGGACATAGTCTGTGCTCCATAAATACTTATTTAATGTATGAACAAAAACCCTACTGTGTGCTTTCATTCTAGGAAGGCATTTCCTTCAAATTCAATAGTGTTTGTGAGATAAGAAAAATATTGTTTAGCTTTTGCTCCTAACCTTTTCAGATTACTGCCCACCACACACAATTTGGGGCAGAATATTTGTTTTATAAGATTCATACTATAACGTTAAATTTCTTGTATTACATTTGATATCAAGACAAAAAACAAGTATGGGAATCTTTAATAATAGCCCATTTTAATACATTTGTGGAGGAATATTATATTGAGAATGACCCAGAGAATATTGAAAAAAACAAACAGATTTTAATATTTTATCCATAGAGAGTAATCAAAAATAAACTTTATTTTATAGGGACAGCCACAGATCTTCTGATGACCTCTTTGGTGGGCTGCTAGCTGTAATTTAATTCTTTTCTACTTTACATTCAAGCAATTTTTCAATTCAGGTCCACTTCTTATGATGTCAGAAAACACAAATGAGAAAGAATATTCTCTGGGCTCATTTGTCTCGCCCACACCTCTCGGAGAACTGGTTGTATTACCTTGGCATTGTTTTGTGAGTTAACACAGGCATCTAGACAGCGACATGATGTTCATCTAAGGAAATGTTATATGAAAGCAATTTGCTTCTCAGCTCAGAATCCACACATTATTGTTGTTACTATTTCAGAAATATGTATATTCCCCTCACATCCCAGCAGTCAGGGGAGCCTAGAAACAATCATTGTCTGGCTCCCAAACAAACACACAAGACGAAAGAATCAGATGAATAACTAAAGGACAAACTCTACTTCCTCGTGCTGCTATTCCATTTATTATGGAAGAATTTTTAACTTTTCACTTAGATGAAATCCAGTAATGACATTGGAAACTGCAGCCTCCCTGCGATAAGAGTCTACAACGAATCATTTTTGAGGTAATCAGTATTTCCCTGTCTTTTCATATAAGAGGAATCATTTACTGAAAATATTTTACTCCACATTTTTTGAAAATTCAGATGTCTTAGATATTGTTAACTCATTGCAAAAAATTCCAAGCATATACAAAAGTATAGAGCAGCACTGTCCAGCAGAAATGTAATAGGGGCCATATATGTAATTTAAATTTTTTTTAAAGTTGCCAGTTAAAAAGAGTAAAAGGAAAGAGGTGAAATGAATTTTAATTATATATTAGGATATATCCAAAGTATTACCATTTCAATGTATAAAATGACTGAGATTATTTTATCTCAAAAAATTATTGAGATAATTTTACACTCTTTTTTGTACAAAACTCAGCGTGTGTTTTACTCTTACAGTAAATCTCAATAAGGATTAGCCACATTTTAGGTGCTCAATAGCCACATGTGGCCAGTGGCACCCCAGAGCACATCAGATACCATGGAAAATAGCATTAAACATCCCATGAACTCATTACCCAGCTTCAGTAATCATTAATTAACCAAGAGCCTTGCTTCTTCTGTCCTCCTTCTGACTCCCAGACTATTTTGAAGCAAACACTAGAAATCATAACATTTCATCCATGTTCAAATTTCCTTATCTCATAATTTTTTTAACAGTTGATTTGTTCAAATCAGGATCTAAACAATCAACTATAAGGATCTCCTTTAAAAATTTTTTTATGACACCAACATAATGGGAGTTATACTTCCAATAAAGTGCTTTATTTGTTTAGATGTTTATTAAAACCTATATCTTATACCAGACACTTTTCTACAACCAAGACACAACGAAGAACAAGACTAAAAAAAAAAAAACAAAAAAATCCTCCCATTTATTCCTAAGTGCACATTAGTATTGTCAGTGGAAGCTTTAAAAAATATCAGTTCTACCCTTGGCCAGGTAGCTCAGTTGGTTAGAGCATCGTCCCCATACACCAAAGTTGCGGTTTGGTCCCTGGTCAGGGCATATACGAGAATCAACCAATGAGTGCATAAATAAGTGGAGCAACAAGCTGATCTCTCTCTCTCTCTCTCTCTCTCTCTCTCTCTCTCTCTCTGCTCCCCTCTTCCCCTTCCTTTCTCCCTCTCCCTCTCTTCCTTCTTCTCTCACTTTAAAAATCAATTTTAAAAAAAGGTAACAGTTCCATCAACTGCCAAATAAATAAAACACTGTATATACATACAATGGGGTGTTATTTATTAGTCAATAAGAAGGAATGAAGTACTGGTTCTTGCTACAAGGAAGAATCTTGAACACAACATTTTTCCATGCACATGAAATGTACAGAATAGGCAAATCCATCCATGTATGAAGTACAGTAGTAGTTGAGGGGTGAAGGTGCAGACTGCTAATGAGTGCAGGTTTCTTTCTGAAGTAGTGAAATGTTCTAGAATTAATTATGGTGACGGTTGCAAAACTGTGAGTATACTAAAAGTATACTTTAAATGGGTGAATTCTATGAAATGTGAATTATACCTCAATAAAACTGTAATTACAAAAGAAATAACTGGATAAAATATGTCACATTCACACTGCGGAATACTCTCCAGCTATAATATAGACTGAAAAAACTCCTTTAAAAAAGAAAACAACTCCAGTGACCCACCCTCCTGACCACAAGCCATTTACTTGATCCAGAAACTCTGGGAGTGGGGCCTTGGCTGGGAATATTTTTAAAAGATCCCAAAGTGAGCCCTGGCCTCAACTGAATTGGTTGGAGCGTCATCCCCATACACCAAAGGGTTGCAGGTTCGATCCCCAGTCCGGGCACATGCCTAGTTTGCGGTTTGGTCCCCCAGTCAGGGCACAAACAGGAGGCAACGATTCAATGTCTCTCTCACATCAATGTTTCTCTCTCTCTCTCTCTCTCTCTCTCTCCTTTCATCTCTGAAATCAATAAACATGTCCTCAAGTGAGGATTTTTAAGAAAAAAATCCCTAAGTGATTCTGATGTAAGCCAGATGAGAGTCAGTGGTTTCAGGAAAGATTCAGTCAAGCGACCAACAATTGCAAATAGGTATGATAACCGCTCCTTTTAAAACAGGTGGGCACAGGGTGCCATGAGTGTTCTCCAACTTCCACTTGGAGGTGGCAGGAGGGCTTCCTACAAGTGACATCGATGCTAATGAATGAGTGCAAATTCGCCAGGTGAATATGGGGGAGGGAGAAAAGGTTATAAGGAGGAGGAAAGATTATGCAAAAACTGGGAGGGCAGAGCACCTTATGAATGGCCTGAGGAGATGGGCAGGGTGCTGACCTTAGTTTGCACACTGAGCAATGAGCCCAGAGAGGTGCTAATTCACAAAGGATCTGGTAAATCAGGTCTAAAATGTAAAATATTCATTGATCAATAAAATATTGACCAAAATTTCATTTAAGTTCCATAACAGTTTTAATATTTTTAGTAACACTACTATGTATATGAAAAAAATAATGCATATAAGATACATGATATTTACCCTACAATGTCTGCTTTGTGTAGGAGTTTGAGATCTCCTTGCAATATCTCCAAGATGAAAACAATCACAAAGGTGCTCCCCATGACCTTAAATAACTAGGATTTTTATTGTTTCATCATAATTTGATGAAGGCACTCCAGTATTGTGGATCAAAAAGTAGGAAACAAAATGCCACATTCTACTTTTTTTTTTCATAGAATAGTCTAACAGAATATAACCAAATATAATTGGTTTACATTCTCTTTTGTAATTGAGTGCCTATTATGGATAGAATACCAGGCTGAATAAAGTCAGGGATAGAAACAGGAGGACAGTATATTGGCCCTGCCTTCAAGGCACTTACAATCTAGGAAGGAAGGTACAACATTTGAATAAATAACTAAGCCAGGACACACTCCCATGGGAGGATGTGGGGGATAGGAGAGGAGAAAAGTGCTGAAGGAGGGAAAGAATCCAACACATTCAACGGTCAGAAACTGAACTGGGACTCCTTTTTTTTTTTTTTTTTTTTTTAATGCTGTGAGAGATTGAGTTCAGAGAGATTATTCAGGCCAAAGTAGCTTAGGAATGTTCAACCCTGAAAGGCCTGGGTTTTTACAGGGAGACGATGAATGAGCTTTCTAACAACAGGAGTGTATGAGCAAAGGCAAACATTCAGCAACAGGCTGAATCAAGTTCAGGCTGCCAGTGCACAGGGTGGCGTAATGATGGGGTGACGGCGACTCCGAGTCCAGGCTGCCGGATCCGGCCGTTAGGCTGAGCAACCTACACTTCAATGGAGAGAGAGAAGGCACCTGGGGTTTGAGTCTCAGCTCTACTGTGTATTTGTTGTGAAGTCGTTGCAAACTTAACTTTTCCTAGGCTTGTCTGGCGACTAGGGCGTAATGACAGTGCCAGCTCGGGTGTTGTTGCTCTGAGGAGTCAATGCAATAATAATTCATGTACAGTACTTATGTCAGTCCCTGGCATTAAAAGTTCAGCAGCAGCAGCTGCTGTTATTATTACTGTTATTAACTCTATAAACCACCCACAAAAGTTTAACATACAATGACGGGACTTAACGGACTGATACGAAGACGAAGCGAGAAAACCCCACCTGTAAAGCAGTGTTAGGGACAGGGTGCAGAAGTCCCCAAGACCCTGAACTAAGATGGTGCAGGAGCAATGGGAGGGGATGGGTGTAAAAGACAGTGAGGGGGAGAGAGACAAGAGTTGAGGTGAACATAAACGCGGTCTGAACAGCAGTGATCTGGAGGTCAACAAAAAGGTTCCCAGTGGAAAGGGCTAAAAAGCTGATGAATAAATTAGATGTACACAGGAGAGGGATTCACAGGGAACTATAAACAGCTCTCAGGTATGCAGGGAAGGCAGTTTCCAACCTAACAGCTTCCATCTTCCTTAGTGTCCCCCATCCCCATCACTTTTGCGGGCATTCTAGGTGGGTATGTATATACAATTTCCCACCTGACCCTCCCTGGAGTGCTGAAATGGAATTAACAATTAAGAAAATATAGTACTGCTGAGAGGCATATTATAAATGGAACTGGATTATCCAGGCCCTCACGAACGGAAAAACATTACACTACCCTCTAAATCTAGAATGGAAGTAGAAGAATAAAGGGATCTCTAATTCCTTCCCATCCCCTGTTTTGCTATTAGCCTTTAGGGAGTAACCATGATACTCTAACTTCTTGCCCTCAGTTTCACTACAAGAGTACAAAGAGTTGAAAGGTAGTTATTTTACTAAGAGATTGCTTCAGGAGCTTTTGGGATTCGTAGTGGTTTCTAACTCTCCATTCCACATATGGGAACAGAGGAGCTAGCCAGATGTTCTCAGCACTTTCCTTAAGAGGCACAAAGCATTACTGTGTTCAGAGTTCATTTATCGCAGCAGGCAAAACCCCAGGATTTCTCTTTAGATTTAGGTGAAAGTAAACTTATAGGAGAATTTCCTTTCCTCCTATATTAAAGTTCCTCAATTACTAGGTCCACAAGCCATAAACTCAACCACAGAAATCAATGGCAGTAAGAGTCTCAATATTTCAGAAAGTAATACAATAGAATCTTGATGTTGGCCGCAGAAAATCTGTAGCCCAAATTCCGTTGGTTTTAGTACATTGTATCAATTGGGCACTACAATAACGAACTAACCTTTAACTAAGTAGTGAGAGCAGGACACATTGTTATGCCGTGGAAGGTGCTAAATAAGAGTCAGAAGGACTATTGACAAAATCTAGCTCAGCAATTCACCGTCAACCCTGCAAGTTCCTGAAGCTAGGCTGCAGTTTCCTCATCTGTAAAATGGTGATGACCTCACAACACTGGTGAAGATTAAATAAGATAATATGGGTTTATGGCAGCCTAATAGTATCTGGCCTATAAGATAACTATTAACTGTTATTGGAACTATTTCTGAATGAGAAAACAACAGATCTTCTTTTGGCTAAGTAATAGCTTTTGTTACAAATAAAGCTAAACATCTACAGGCTGTAATGGTGGAAAATGCATTTCAGTTTCTTGGAAGAGGTCCAGAACAATAGAAGTGAAAATGAGCTGGAATTTTACTTCTGCCAGTAATATCTTTGAAAAATTGGTTAAGCTGGCGGAGCCTCAATTTCCCACCTCCTTAGAAATATCTACTTAGTAAGACTACTGTGATGTTCAATGAGGTAATCTATACAAAGTTCCCAGTACACACCTTGTTCTTAGGTGCTCAATCAATAGAAGTTATTGGTATTTAATTTTCCTGATAGGGAACATGAAAATCACCATTCCTCATATTTCAAAGAGGTCTCCAGTATTGATTCAGTAAATATTTCTTGCACATCTACTGTGTGTGTCAGGCACTGTTGCTGATCGCCGCTTTCCCGGAACTTCCATTCTACCGGGGGAAAGCAGATAGTAGACAGCCCAAGGAGATAATTTCAGAGTTGAGGGCTAGGAGGAACACGGAACAGGGTGGTGTGCTAGCAAGTTGCCGGAGGGCCTTTAGCTTGAGTGCATTTCAGCCCAGGCCTGCCTGACTGGTCTCCTTTGGCCAGAAGGGGGACCTCACCTTGTATGATGATGCTTGGGGGTAGAGCGTGGATGATCAGAAGTCAGATCTACACTCTCATCTGCCTGTGGAAGGATCTCTTGCATCTGTAGCTTAAAATACTTATAAATGCCCCCATCCCGTACTCAAACCCGGAGGGAGGATCTGTGCAACACCTGGAGAACCTTATGTTCCTCAACGCAGTTCCCAGAAACATTTAACGCGACTTCACAGTCCCCTTAGCTCAGAGTCCGGACTCAGGAGACTGGTAATTTGTGAGACGGAGGAGGGAGCATACAAGTGTGCAGAAGGTGGCTGGCAAGTTTCATTACCGAAGAGGGGCAGCGCGCCCAGGTTTAAGAATATCTGCACAACCTAAGACGATATCCAGGACGCTAGGAAGCCCAAAGGGGCGAGTGCCCTCAGCCTCCATCCGGGGCACCGTTAGTCGGAGCAGGCCAGGAGAGCTAGGCGGGCGAGCCGCGTGCCTGCAAGGCCAGCGTCACCCGGGTCCCCCAGCCGCGCCCCATCCCGCGGATGTGGTAAAGCTTCGCGCTCAGCCCAATTAAACAGGTTTCCTGTGCGTTCCGCCCCGGCGGCGCTCCTCCCCACAACCCAGGACGGCCCTTCTGCAAAGCATCCTCCGGCGCCGCGACCCAGGCCCCCGAGCTCGGCGCCTTCTCGCCGTCAATCCCAGCCAAACCGTCCCTCTAAGGACAGAGCTCTAGGATGGGCAGCACTCGAACCCTACGTCCAGAAAGACTGGCACCGGTAGCGAGGACGATCTGCCCGGCTCGGGGCCGCCCCTCCCGCCTGTTCTTCTCCCGCAATAGGAGGCTGCCTCCGGTCCTGCAGAGCCTGGTGGTTCCCCCCACCCCCGCTCCGAAATCGCAGCCCTGCTAAACCCGCGGCGGCGCCGCCGTGCCCCCACCACACCCCAGCACCAATCTGGCAGGCGTCCCGGCTCTTACCTGCGCGCCCTGCAACCGGGAACACCGCCTGCTTCCCCGGCGCCAGGCTTCGAGGTTCGTCCACAGACCCGGGAGGAGGCAAACCCGGTTTCTCCGGTCCCCCCGCAACGTGTAGCTGACAGTTCCCTCACCAGCTGCAGGAGACTAGGGCGGGGACGGGCACTTGCGGGCCGACAGAGGGGCCGGAGCCCACGCCGCGCACTGACTGCCTTGCGCTCGGGTCCCTTTGCCGCGCTGGGCCGGACTGGCGAGCGCTGCGATAGCGCCCAGCGTTCCCAGGACTTTGCCCAGAACTTCTCCGCACTCGTCGCCCAGAGATTAGCAGGAGGGAATAAACTAGGAGAAGGAGCCTGAGCCCTCCCTGGGGGCGGGGCCACGTGCGGGGGGCGGGGAAGACGGGAGGGGCCTCAGAGTGACCCACACGCTCACCAATCAGGAGTCGGCTCCGGGGAAGGAGGCGGGGCGATGCACTTGGAAAAAGCGTGCGGATTCCATGACGCAGTCAAGGTAGTTGGGACACCGGGTTCCCGACAGGTGGGGAGGGCAGAGGGAAGTGCGAGCTGCGGTGGTGCCTGGGAAGGGGCTTCCAGCGGCCCAGCAAGCCCTATGTGCGCAGTAGGTGTTCCATAAATATTTGTCGAGTGCCTTTCCCGGCCGGGGAAGGAGGGGAAATGTGAGGGCGGCGCGGGAAGGGCTGGTTAAGGAGAAGGTTCCAGGGGACACAGTGGTCGAACTGGCAAAGAGGACTGGACCATTTGAGGAAGTCAGGCCGAGGCAAAGGGATCGAGGACGGAGAACAGGTGGTGAAGGGAGGATTGCAGGCACGGGATGACGAAGGAAAGATTCTGCGTGGAACCCCGGCCCTAGACTGTGACCCTGACATCCAGAGGCAGTGATGCAGATTCGCGCCGGGGGCCCAGGAGGAAACCTGAAGGGACTGTGGTTGTTTTGTTCGCGTGCAGGGGGTGAGGGGAGGGAGAGAAAACTTCGGAGTTAAATTAAAATACAGGAGCTCCTTAAAAGACTACAATGTCCACCTAACTCGACTGGCCGCTCACTCCTAGGCTTCCTCGGATCCTAGCATGAATGCAAGCCACTAATCACCTGGGGTCAGTTTGGAGATAGCAAGCCACTCGGGTGCCGTACGTGGCGGGAGGGGCAGTTGTGGGCGTGCAGCAAACCTGCCGGGTGCTGCACGTGTGCGTCCGAGGCAGTTGTGGGCGTGCAGCTGGGATGATGGCACACCAAGTGCCTGCTGTCATGGAGCTTATATTTTAGTGGGGAGACAGACTATAAACAAAGAACACATACAAGTATAAACAAACGAGAAAATGCTCCTGAACTGTGAGCACTGAGGTAGTTGCTGAGCAGAGCTTTCAGAAGCGATGATTTGTGGGATAGGGAGCCAGGAAGCGCCCCGGGGGCCTCTCTGCCGAGGTGGCTTTTAGGCAGATTCCTGAAAGGAACTGTTCTCGGGAAGAGCGTTCGTTCCAGGCCGAGAGAACGGCAAATGCAAGGTATTTAACCTCCCAGAAGACCCATCTAACTGCCTCGTCGAGCTGAACAATGAATGTGGCTCGCTCGCCAGGCTCACTGGCGTAGAGTAGGGGCTCCAGAATGATAAATTCCAGTGCCACCTGCCACCTGCCACCTGCGGCAGCCGACGCATTTCCAGTTTCCCAACTGACCCCACATTAGGGTGTCTGAGTCTCTTGCCAGAGCCATACTATTCACATTTCATTCATGCACGCTAGATTCTCCACTTCTGGAACCATCCCCGTCGCGGGGTGTCTGGGACTGTTTTTGGCCTGGCAAGCGAGAGAGGGAGGATCCCAACCAGCTGCACAGCGAACCCACTGTCAGGCTGCCCACGTCCGAATACGGAGAACCTTACCCGAGAAGATTTAAAATCGAATGACTGGGAGGTTCTTAAATCATCCCCCTTCCCCCATCACCCGACGAACGCCGGGTGGACCGACAGGTCCGGCAGGCGCCCTGACCATTCATTCCGAATCCCAGGAGGCACCTTGCCCACACTCAGCATGGATTTCCTGAGCTGTTCGGACGTCGTTTCCCCAACCCTTCTTGCATTTGTCAGTAATTCCTCTCTGAGAGAGAAGCTCTATTTTTCCTCCCCCTCTTCCCTCAAGCTCTTTGATGTATTTTTCTTTTCGCTAACTCCCACCCTCACCCTGCTATATTAGTATTGTTTTCTTTGCAGGAGACAAGCCTCACTTCCTAAAGGAAGTTATTTGCGTGGGGCTTTATTGTTTAAACTAGCATTCAGTTCTTGGCTCCTTCAGTTTCTTCCAGCGAACCAAGTTTTTGTACATACATACTTTTTTCCTCTTTGTACTTGAGGCAGTCGATTGGACAGGATAAGAAAGTTATTCATATCCAGATTGTACTTTACCTCCTAGAAAAAGAGGAATCATACTGTGTTTTAATAGTTTCATTTCCTCTTCTGCTCCTAAGTAAGCTTCCAGGCTCACTAGCTCCTAAAAAATAAAAGAAAAAAAATTAAAGTTGAATCCCACGCAGAGCTAATTATTCTTGGAAAAAAAGCTTGTTAATGTCCTTAAATTAGATTTCTCCTCAGGGTTTTATTTTAAAGTAAGGATCTGCATGTCTACTACAGCGAGATCAATGGTTCTATACTAAGAGCTTCCTTCTAAAAACCCTCTTCTTTGAACTATTGAACAAATCTTTTTTACCAATGAAGAAGCACCCACCATGATGGAAGTTTTTCAGAGTTGGCTGTATGTTCTTAGCTTCTGAAATCTGTAATAGGTAAGCATGTGTTTAAAGAGTTTACATGTTTCGACAGTAAAGGAAGCTGATGAGAATGGAGTTTTGTTGAAGGGGAACTCCAGAGGCCTCTAGAATCAGACTACCTGAGTTACTGTTCTGTGATCTTCCTGGTTGCGAGAGCACTTTTCCTCATCTGTAAAATGGAGACAGTAATTGTACTTACTGGGCTACAGGAAGAGTTTCATCATCAGCCTGAAAATGATACCACATAGTCTAACTCCAAGTTCTCGATCTCAGCACTATTTACATTTCAGGCCAGATACATCTGTTTTGTGTGCTGTTCTGTGCAGTTAACAGCATCTCTGACCTCTAGCCTCCAGCTTCAAGGAACACCCTCTCCTTCCCACAACCAAAAAGTCTCCAGACATTGCCAAATGTCCCTTGGAGGGCAAAATTCCGCGTGGCTGAGTACCGTTAGCCTAGCCTGTAGTTAGTGTCCCAGATTAGGAGGCAGTATAGGGAAGTACTTAAAGATAAGTGCTTAAAGATTTTGGGAGTGTGAACTCTGGGCAAAATTTGCTTCCCTAAACTTCATCTGCTAAATGGGAATCAAATAATGCTAACACCTTAAGACTGGCTAAGGAGTAAATAAATATGTGCACGTGAAAGCAATTTGAATAGTGCCTGGCACACAGTAAGCTGAAGACATGTGCTTCTGTTCTCCTTTTCTTCCTGTGAAGCAAAGGCATGGGACGAGGTCAGGGACGGCATGTCTTGGCTTCTTTGCTGCCACTCCCCTCCCTGCCTCTTACCAGGTATCACTATTAAGTCAGTACTGTCTTTCCACTGAGCCCAAATAGAGACTCAGAATCCTTCTAAACACAGTGCTTTAAGAAGCAGCTACTGATAGGGCCAGCATGTGAGATGATGCCGAATTACTACCCTGAGGCTATGTAAACTTTAAGGCATTTTAAGTTTAAGGTCTTAAATCATCATAAGATTAGAGCTTAAATCTTCTGGAATGGTGACTATAAGACAACGTGATGAGCAGGAACCATGGTCATCACTTCATCAATCCCTTCTATGAGGGAAGGAAGAGAGTTCCAGCATTTGGCTAGAATCATGGAGCCTAGGAGTGATTAGACGCTGGGTGTCCTACCCTCTTAAAATGCCCTCTTTGTGCCAACAGGGAGCTGGAGAAAACACTTGTCTGAAGCAGTGATGCAACCTTCTCCATCCTGTGCACTCCTACTCACTTTCTTTCTCCTTCTCTTCTCTTGGGTAAATCAATCAAAGTATATTTAGTTGCAGAGGAACACCTCGTACGCATTCTCTCAAAAGTGTTAGTGCCCATGACTCAGGACTACGCAAGAATCCACCAACTCCTTCATTAAATACCAACTGACTGCCTCCTTTGCGTCGTAAGGGACAATTCTCAGCAGGCACTTTAAGAGACCCAAAGATGAGTCAGTGGGTGTCCCTGCCCTCAATGTATTTACAGTTTCACATATTGGGCAGATCAGACATGGACATAAATAACTACAATACAAGCTAAAAAATGGGAAAATGTCCTAAGAGAGGGACCAAAAAAATGTGTTCAGGGAACAGAGAAATTATTTCAGGAATTGGGAGCAAAGAGTCACTTCCTGCATGTCTTTGTTGACATTTTTAACTTTTTGATCATAAATTCTTATTTGTTACAATAAAGTGGTCCTTATAGAGGAAGTTGCAACATTGTTAAGCTTCCTGGTTTAGACGCAGCTCCTGCTTAAAGTGCTTATTATCAGTGCAACTAAAAGTGACAGTTTATTCTAACTCTGATAGTCATTTTTCATTAGATGTTTAAATTTCTGGGAGGTTCTAGAGGAAGACTGTTGACCTTTAGTGGCAATAAGCTAGCTTTCTCCCCAGCATTTGAAAGAACCAGATTTTTAGCACGTTATACTGTGGGAATATAGGGTAGCTGTAAACAAGGAACATACCAGGGTGAAAGGATACCAATGTCATGTACTTTAAGCCATGAATCTGTATTTCCTTCAGGAGTGAACTACCTCAGAAGTCAGGAGGAGTATTTCATTGCCTTTTAGGTCCTATCTCCCCAGGACATGGACAGCCTACAGTATCGAGGTAAATACTAAGGACTATTTAATAAGAGTCCACGGTATTAAGCGTTTATGCGCCAGGCCCTGCCAAACTGGGCTGCCAAGATCACTGCCACTCCTGCCACTATCAGGAGGCTGCCTGTCAAACCAGAAAGACTTGGCCGGACTGCCCAAACCACACCCTCCTGGTACAAGCCTCACCAGTAAAATGTGCACCTGGAATCCTGCTTCTCCTTTATTACCTCATTTGCAAGTTCATGCCTTTCACGAATGCATCTGATTGGTACATTCCAAATCCCATTGCAAATCTAGCTGCAAGGAAGGCTGGGAAATGAGATTTTCAGCTTTGCAGCTAGGCGCGTTAGAAGGAGGCTGGGTTAGGAGGTGAGCCAAGCCATAGCATCCACTATCTATCTTTACCTTCAAATCTCCAACCAGTGTGTTGGCAGAAAAAGGTTTTATATGTTACATCCTCTTTGGTGTGTTTCAGTTTTCATAGAGTAACCCAGGAGGCTTAGTTTTTCACCAGTTCCCCTAAATTCCCATCTCAGGTTCCCCCAGCAACACCACTGCAGAGTTTAAGGCACCATCATGTCTTGCCTGAAAAACTGCAGCAGACTTCCAGTTCCCTGAAACCCACTCTTGCTCTTCTGAAAGGCATTCTCTACTCTGTAGCCAAAGTGATTTTTTCAAACCCAACTCTAATACTAAAGCCTGTCCATAGCTTCCCATTGCTCTCAGGAAAAAGACAGAACTACTTACGTGATTTTCAAGGTCCCATGTGACCTGGGTCCACCAACTTCATCTCATGCCATGTCACCCCTCCCTCTTACCCCTTTCTTCCACACCGACCTGCTTCCAGGACTTCGCGTCTTCTGCCTGACACAGAACACTCTCTGAAATATGCTTCTGCTTAAAATATGCTGTTCCTTTCTCTTCGGTTAATTAATGCTGACTCATCCTTTACATGTCATTCTGTCGTCACCCTTGACTTTCGTGATTAGGTCAAATCAGTCTATCTTATGCTCTTATTAGAAATTGTGTGTGGGTGTGGGTGTGCATGTTGGTAGCACCCATCACAGTTGCAATTGTATTTATTTTTGTGATTTTTCTGATTAATTTCTGTCTAACTGGATTATGGGTTCACAAAGTGAGGGCCTATAATCCAGTTTGTAATCTCCCAAGGACTGTCTCAATGCCTAGCAGCTTAGAGGCCTTCAAATGTTTGTTGAGTAAATAAAGGGAATCCCAAAGAAATGACCTTTATTGATGGCACTGGGGGTGGAAGTGGAGGTCATACAGATGATCTTGTAGCAAACTGACGTCAGAAAGATGCCATGTCCTTAGGATTTCATTTTGCCAGGGTCATAAGTTAACATTATTTTTATTTTACCCATTTTTTCGTAATATATTCCCTATTCTTTAGAATGCCCACTTCCAAACCACACCGAGAGAATCAGCTCTGCCAAATCACATCCAAAGCAGCTTCATGGGACGGCTTGGGCTACCTGCCTCTCCCTTGCTGACGCCGATCCCCGTAGATCTTCCCCTGTTTATAGAAAACGAGGAGTCCTTAATGGCCGCATATTTTCCCCTTTTCTGGGAGTGGGTCTTTCACCTTTGTGTTAACCTCTCCATCTCTGCAGTGTTGTTAGGGTTTGTGTCACGTGGCTTTTGTCACAGGACGGGCCCTGATCACTGGTCCTTGACTCAGTCCCTTACTGACCTACAGCAACTTGGACGATCACACTCAGATGAAACTAGTGCTTCAGGGAAGGAATGGTAACGGTCTTGCTTTGGCTTTTAGAGACTCAATATAATGAACTGAATCCCTGGAACCAAAAATAAGTTCTTCTGTGAAGAATATGTACTTGCAATGAGGTAGAGCAGCATCCAGAGTCCGTGTTTTTCCTCAGAATGGGTGAGGCTTGCTGGGACTGCGAAATGGAGGCCGAGAGAAAGTCTGTTTGCGTTACATCATTATCTCTTGCAAAAACTACTTTATAACAAAAGCAGTAGAAGTAAATGTCGGACCACTATGCGGTACACCTGAAACTAATATAATATTGAATATCGACTGTAATTGGAAAAAAATGTTTAGGGGGAATAAAATTGCCTATAATTCTACCTACAAACAACAACCCTAGCTTACATTATTATAATTCAATGTTCCCTTCTAGTATTTTTTCATGCAGTTGTAATTTTTAAGTAAACACACACTTAAATTGCATTATGTGTTTTCCTAATGGCTGCTTTGTAATCATCAACAGAATATTGCTACTCCATTAAAATAATCATTGTGCAGACTAAAAAACCCTGAATATGTATGATATCGTCTCAGTTTGTACCATAGCAGATATGACTGAATTTAACGAACTAGGTTTAAATACCCACCTTCCGTTTACTAGTTATTTCACCTTGGGCAGTATTCCCGTTATAGGCTGCTCCCCTTACCCGGGCTCCAGTGTGAGAAGGATGAAGATGAAGAATAGAGACCCAGCCCAGCAGAAAGGCATTCTCAGCACAAGTGAGAAATAAACTTTCGTTGTTACATCACGGAAATTTTGAAATAGTTACTGTAGGGTATCCTAACCCCTTCCTACTGATGACAGCAAGGAAAAAACGGAAAATGGCTGTTAGGAATGCAACCAAGAGTTTATCCACTTTCATTCCTAAATAGAAAGTAAAACCTGTCTGAACCTACAATTGAGTGACATGACATACCTGACACCAATATGCCAAAGATGTCCCCATGGCTTAACTCCAAGCAGGTCCCTTTCCAACTCTCCAAACACAATTCAAGGCATCACAAGGCTTCCTTTCACCAGAGCTCACAGCATTTGTTCTGAATCTTCCCTCCTCTTGTCGGTCTCCTCCTATTTACGATTGATTTTTCCGACAGGTGACTCCCTGGTACACCACCGCTTCTTCAGAAGCCCAGTCACCTCTCAAGGATAATACCTCGACCCCTGTACAAGTATCCTCTCTGATCTTCCAGCCCCCACTCAGATCTATGGGGCTCAGAAGTGTCAGTGTGCTCTTCTTCATTTACCGTTTCCATCGCACAATTCTGCTCGAGAAGTAGCACTCAGGAACCCCTATGATCTCACTCGTCTCCTGCAAACACTCAAGCTCGTTACTTTTAAAAAGATAGTGTGTTGTGGGTCCCTGTAAGGCCATGCTTATCTATCATACCTAATGCCAAGCTCTGATGGAAGTTCGTCAACGTGGTGTCATACTCCTCCTCGCCTTCCTATGCAGAAAATAGTAAACATAGTTTCACTGTTAACCTTTCGCTTGTGATTCAAGGTCACTACTTCCTACACTAATTATTGAAGTGATACAATGATGACCTCAAGGATTATTGAGAAGTATAAAGTCACCTGCCCTGATAGCAATGAACTCCTGATGCTTTCTGAGTTATGTATTTTTTTAAAAATAGCCCTGGCTGGTGTGGCTCAGAGGATTGAATGCCGGCCTGCGAACTGAAGGGTCACCAGTTCAATTCCCAGTCAGAGCACATGCCCGGGCTTCAGGCCAGGTCCCCAGTTGGGGGCGTGTGAGAGGCAACCAATTGCTGAATCTCTCGCACATCGATATTTCTCTCCCTCTCTTTCTCCCTTCCTTCCCCCACTCTAAAAATAAATAAATAAAATATGTTTCAAAAACATTCAAAAATAATACAATAATAGCAAGAATTTATTGAACTTTGACCATGTTCCAGGCACTCTTCTAAATGTCTATACCTCATTTAACCCTAACAGTCCTGTGGTGCAGATATAATTACCATCTGCATTGTAGAGATGAGAGACTGAGTTGACAAAAGTCAGGGAACACACAAACGTTCTGTTTCTAGAAGCATCATTCACAATAGCTCTAAAGAGGAAACAACCCGAATGTCTATTAGTTGATGAATGGATAAACAAACTGGAATATCTATACAAGGGAATATTGTTTAACCATAAAATGGATTAAAGTGCTGATAATATGCTACAACATGGATGAAACTTGAAGAAACCTTATGCTCAGTGAAAGAAGCCATTCACAAAGACCACATATGGTATGATTGCATTTGTGTGACACGTCCAGAATAGATAAGTCCATACGGACGGAATGCAGATTTGTGGTCATCTGGGGCTGGGGCAGCGGAGAGTGAGAAGAAATGCTTAATGAGTATGGGGTGCACTTTGGAGTAATGGAAATGTTTTGGAACTAGATAGAGGTAGTGGTTGCACAACCCTGTAAATATTCGAAATGCTACTGAATTGCTCACTTTAAAATGGTTAATTTTGTTATGTGAATTTCACCTCAATGAATTATTTAATTTTTAAAAAGTCAGGGGATAGGGAAAGAGAAGTCAGTATTTAAAAAATGCTGCCCAGACAATCAATTCATAAAAGAAAGAACATTATTTTCCCAAGGAAGGTATTAATGACCACAGAGAGTGTTTTTCGTGGAGGCCAAAGAGAGATTTTTTTTTTTTTTGGTATAAATTAAGTTTAAGCGTACTCTAGGCAAGGACCAAGGCCGCAGAGCTATGAGAAAAGCATGTGGACTTTGTGACATCCTTTTTGACTGTACAAAGACCTTTTGTGTTTTAAGTTTTTTTGAGGGGGGTTGTCTAGAGAGTTGGAATTATTAAATAATCAATCCTTCACTACACTGTTCACACTTCTGGGTAAATTCCTTGCATACACATTTAAAAATGCACACCTCGCGAAAACCAAGAATGGTTCCCCTGTCTGCTGAGGTCCCTACTTCCTCAGGCCGTGCCACGCCACCCAAGGCTATCAGCCAGGGTTCCCATTTATTACAGCTGGGTCTGTCCTCCTGAGTAGGGTAGCTGCGGTCAGCTCTCTGCCCATCCTTTAGCGAAAGCCAAAGAGCCTCACAACAGCCAGCAGCATTCTGGAGTTGTCATTTCCAAACACGGTCAGCAGAGAATTGCCCGAGGTGCCTGGAGCTGCCCGACTTGGTGCAGTGTGGGTTCTGCCGCAGACAGGGGAAGTGGGAGGAGCGTGGGCCTCTCATTAGCATACCTGAGCCCACACCATTGGGCACCTGGATCTGTTCTGAGTGCCCTGAGAATGAACCAGCGCATTGGGAAATTCCAGGGCGTGGTGCAGAGTTCCAAATTCTCAAACACCCAGATGAAAGGCTCACTTCTAAGAAGGCTGAGAAGCACAGACTTATTAGAAATGAAAAGTCAGCAAGTAATTCCCTGAGGACAGCCGCCATCGGCTTCCTGCACACTCATTATTCATTTTTGTTTCCCTTTCTTAAAGTGCTTTTTCATTGTTCTCTGAAATGACATCTTTCTAAAGTTTTCTCCAGGGACCGCCTTCAAGCTTCAGATAACGTTTGTATATATGTATTTCTGCACTATCACTGCAGTAAAGAAGGGTTTGGTGTAAGTCTGCAAAAGCACTTTGAATTTTCCAAGAAGTTATGACCTGAGATTGAGGGTCATCATTTTAGGAGGAAAAATAAATTTTTTATTAATATCAGCTGGTTGGACCCTGCTTCTAGCTCTCTCATAGTTTACTTAGGAAAGCCTTCTATAAAAGTAAAAAGGGCCTCCCACTTGTTCGGTTGCCTTCTAATCCATAAAATTATTTTTTTATATAGTAAATTACTTTCTATCTATAGTAACCCCCATTGGAGCGCAATCACTTCAATAATTTAAAAGTTGCGACGATGTCCAGCATCCAGTTTTTGTAAGCATTTAGCTTGAAGGGGCTTTGCTTCTGCCAGCAGCCGCTCTTCTGTCCAAGGCTCCCCAAGACCACCTCTGCATCGCAGGACTCCCCCGGAGGACGCGCAGACTCAGCATGCGGTCAGACTCCTGGCTTCGAGTCGGTCCAGCAAAGGGATGCAAAGGAAAGCCAGCAAGGAAGAAAGGCGCATGGATACCATCGGAAGGAAGCCAGGCACACATTTCTGCGTCCTCTCCCTGTGGAGGCATACAGGGCAGGACACGCTTAATTTCTCTAGCAACGAGTGTTATGACAACATGCTGTGACAAAACATGGGCAGTGCTGCCACCCAGGGAGGCTAAGTGTCCAGGGTTTGCACTGGGGGCTGGTCCCACCGGCACTCTCTGCCCAGCTTATACTAAAACTCCAGGCTCCCAGGAGGAAGGCAGGTGTTCAGCATAAACCACATTGTTTGCACAAACCCTTCAGGCGCAGCACGCCACTTAGCAGCTAAGGAATTGTGGGAACCCTCCGTGCATCTAAGTTCCCAGGTGCCGGGACACATTGGTGAGGCTTTGGGCAAATCAAATAATAATGAGTCCATGTAGTTACTTTTTTTTTTTTAAAGAGCCTTACTCTTCAATGGTGTATATTATCTTTACATCCATTCTGTCAGTTCTTTTCCCCCTATCAGTGTTACTAATCATCATGAACTGTAAAACCAAGTGGTCATGTGTGTTTTAAGCACTTGCCCTTATTTAAAGAATAAGCAAGAAAACGAGTCCATTGTTGCCTTTGCTAATAGAGGGAGAAATCGCATTTTCAAACATCGTTGCTATTGGAGAATAAAGACCCCATAGTGTCAGAAAACACGTAGAGACACCCCACAGAGTCATGGTAGGTGCTTCGGGCAAGTTGGCATAGAAGGCATCACCCATCCTTTGGGGAGAGGACAGTCACTGGCGACCACACGGAGCCTTTCCTTTAGGGTAGTGGTGGGCGTGATTTATTTTCACAAATGTGTGATGATGGATTTGTGTTGTTCAAGCTGTAGTTGGGTGGGAGCATGAACAGAAGATACCCCACTGCAGTGAAAAATCAATAATATCTTGGTTTTGCATTCAATTCCCCACAGAGGGGACCATTGCTAGGGGTTGAATCATGTTCCTGAAAATTCATATGTTGAAGTCCCCCAGCACCCCAGAATGTGTCCTTATCGGAGAAGATAGGGTCTCTAACAAGTTAAAATGAGGTCATTTGGGCGGGCACTCATCCCACATGATCAGGGCCCTTTCACAAAGGGGAAATTTGGACACATGTACACACAGGAAGAAGGTCCTGTGAAAATCGAGGCAGGGATTGGGGCTTCAAAAAGCCCCGCAAGCTGCCAGAAGTGAGGGGAGGGACATGCAACGGGTTCTCCCTCAAAGCCCTTGGCAGGAGCCAGCCCTGCTGGCACAGGGATCTGGGACTCCATCCTGCAGAACTGCACCATGATACATTTTCTGCTCTTGAAGCTCCTCTGTTTGTGGTCCTTTGTTACAGTAGCTATAGTACAGTCAGAGAACAAGTCTTTCGAGTCTACAAAGCTGTACAGAACACTGAACGGGTAGGGAAGAGGACTGGGTGGCTGTGGGGGTGAAAATGCTGTGGGGGAGCTTCCACTCCAGTGGGAGAGGCAGCTGTATATACACAGCACCCAAAGTGGCTGGTGCCACCCCTGAGAACTCCTTAGACCTGTTTTTTGGAAGAACCCTTCCCCCTTCCCTCCCCTCAAAAGTAATCTATAAATTGTTTCTACTGTTAGGTTTAACTTTTTAAAAAATCCTTTGAAGAAGAATAATCAAAACTGCTGAAGGTGTTAAACCCATTAATCATATTGACAGCCACAAACACTTCCCAACATTTTACACCTGTGCAGTGTCTCTGATCTCACAGAAACTCCGCAAGGGGTTCTGTTTTATCATCACTTTTCGGATTAGGAAACTGGGGTTCAGAAGTTTTACCTCTTACTCCAGCTTAGACAGCTTGCAGGTAGCAGAACCTAGTAAGACTCAAACTTAACTCCAGATAGTGTTTCCCCAAGTGGTGGTCTGGGGGAACCATGTCAGAGCCACCTCCATCACTTGTCAAAATGAAGAGTTTGGGGCCCAACCCCAGAATTGCTGAATTAATTAATCTCTGCTCCTGAGAAATCTTTTGTGTCTGTTCCTTTAAACAAATTCTCCTGGTGACTCTGATCAACAAGCTCTACTAACACAGTAAATGAATTCTACTGTTTCTGAAGAGTTTCTCAACACTTTGACCTGTTAGAATCAACAGAGTAGTTTTGCAAACGCCCATCCTCCGCTCCCCAACTGAATCAGAACCCCAGTAGCAGACCTCAGGAATCACTCGTAAACACTCCCCAGATGATTTGAACAGACAGGGAGAGTTGCGAGCACAGGTGAGGCACACGTGCTTTTAACTCAAAATGTTGAACTCTGTTTTCAAAACAGAAGACAAAAACTAAATAATAAACACAAAAGGCAAATCTGAACTACCACCGAACTTTAAAAAGTTTTTTCAATTAAGTTGATACTCAATGTTATTTTATATTAGTTTCAGGTTTATAACATAGTAGTCAATTATATAATTTATGAAGTTATACCCCCAACAATTCTAGTACCCATCTGGCACCAGACATAGTTTTACAATATTATTGACTATATCCCCTATGCTGTACTTTACATCCCTGTGACTATTTTGTAACTACCAATGTGTACTTCTTAATTCTTTCACCTTTTTCATCCAGCCTCCCAATCCCCACCCCACCACCACCAAATCTGGCAACCCACACTTTGTTCTCTGTATCTATGAGTCTTTTTCCTTTATTTTTTGTTTGTTTTGTTTTTTAGGTGCTACATATAAGTGAAATCATATGGTATTTGTCTTTCTCTGTCCAACATTTCACTTAGTATAATGCCCTCTATCTCCGTCCGTGTTGTCACAAATGATAAGACTTCATTCTTTTTTATGGCAAAATCTTATTCCATTGTATATATGTATCAGTTCTTCCTGTCCACTCATCCATTGATGGGCACTTGGCTTGCTTCCAGATCTGGATTATTTTAAATAACACTGCAATGAACATAGAGATACATACATTCTTTTCCAATTAGTGTTTTGGATTTCTTCAGATATACACCCAGAAGTAGAATTGCTGGGTCACAGTTAGTTCTATTTTTAGCTTTTTGAGGAACCTCCATACTGTTTTCCACAGTGGTTGCACCAATTTGCAATCCTACCAACAGCACATGAGGGCTCCCTTTTCTCCACAACCTCGCCAGCGCTTGTTGTTTGTTGATTTATCAATGATACCATTCTGACAGGTGTGAGGTGATATTTCACCGTGGTTCTAATTTGCATATCTCTGATGATTAGTGACATTGAGCAATTTTTCATATGTCCGTTGGCCTTCTATATGTCCTCGTTGGAGAAATGTTTATTCAGGTCCTCTGCCCCCATTTTAATTGGATTGCCAAACAAACTTTCAGTAGCTAAAATTTCAAGGCATCTGAAGGTAGAAAAGAGGATTATGATGGAGGGATGAGATCAAGAAGTCGGTGGGCACCTGATGGGGAGTAAGCAGAAATCAACATGGGAACTGTTAATAGATTAAAAGGCCAGAAAGGCAAAATAGGGAAACTTACAACAAGAGGTACTGACATCACAGTTGGGCTTAAATCAACATTTGAAGCTTGTTTAAATTTCTTTTTTAGATAAGGGATCATATAGTGTTTCTAACTGACAACATCATGTCATGGAATGACTATGGGATTTAAGAGATAGAAAGATCTGGGTTTAAATCAGTGCTTCCCCACCTGGGTTAGGGCACCATTTTTGTCCCCTGAGGACACTGGGCAATAGGTGGAGACATTTTTAGTTGCCCTAACTGGGGTAAGGAGAATGCCACTGGCTTCTACTGAGCAGAGCCCAGGGTGTTGCTAAAGATTCCACAATGCACAAGTCAGCAAAGAATTATCTGATCCTATCTATAGTGCTGAGGTCAAGAAACCCTGGTTGAAACACTAGTTGCACCATCAACTAAACATACGGACTTGATCTTAACTCCTCCGAACTTCATTTGACCTTCCCATATGAACAATGGGGAGGATAAAACCTATGCCACAGTAGTAATACCTAAAACACTTAAGAAAGTGCTTCCTGTGTGCCAGGCACAGAAAACCAAGATAAAGAAGTTGAAGTTCAGAGAGGCTGATGGCCAGGACAAGTTGCACAGCTAGTGAGGGCAGAGCAAGATTAGAACCTAGTCCGAATACTATCCCTTACACCAAGGGATCTCCAAGCCTCCAGCCTGAAGGGTGTAGAGTTCCTACAACCATTCAGCAGAACAGATCACTTGTACTCTCATAGCTTCCTTCCTAAGAACTGATCAGAATAATGTAAATATATTGGCAACAATTTGCTCATCTGGATAGAGCTGAGGTGTCAAAAAAAAAAAAAACAACAACAACAACAAGGGGTTAGCCAGGAGCCAGGAATTTAATAGAATGGATGCCCAAATATCTCCAGAGGGTTGTGATGCATTGCGATCAGTAGATAATAGTCTTACTGGATGTAAGTGGACAAACAACCTAACGTCACTTTTACGGGAACAAAAACCCCGACTGTAGCTTTCCAGAATCATAGGGTATTTAAGAGTCTCAGCACCACGCCCATTACTGCTACCAAAACATGCCACTAAAGTGCTTTAGCTGGAAGCGTCTTACTCAAATGGGTTTCTTTACCAGAAAATGATGACTCCATAAAGACAAACACCAAAGGTCTTGTCTTTTTCTTTTCTGGATATATATTTCCATTGCTTTTCTGCCTTCAAACCTACATTTCTTATCTTAAAAAAGATTTTATGAACATAAGATAGAAAATTCTTATTAAGAACGCTAGCCAGGTGGCTCAGTTGGTTAAAGCATCGTCCCAATATACCAAGGTTGTGAGTTCAATCCTCAGTCAGGGCACATACAAGAATCAACTGATGAATGCATAAAAAAGCAAAACAAACTGATGTTTCTCAGAAAGGAAG
>PVJD01008628.1:0-70671 GCA_004026545.1 Mormoops blainvillei
GGGGAAGAAAGAGGGAGGGCTCCAGCAGTCATAACGTCCTTGGCTAGCTTGTCACGCTGGATCTCAGAAGCCAGCCCGCGACCTCAGCCTCGACTGAGCGCGATGCGTCGGCTCTTTGCCACCAGATAACTAGGAAACCTCCCGCTGGATCCCGGAACTCCGCTTCTGGGTATTTATCCAAAGGAAGTAAAATCTCTCTCTCAAAAAAATATATATCTGCATCCTATGGTCACTGCAGAATTATTTACAATGGCCAAGATTCGGAAGCTACAGATGAATGGAGAGAGGAAAGGTGGCGCATCTAGACACAAAGGAGTATTACTGAGCCATAAAAAAGAAGGAAATCCCGCCATTTGCCACAACAGGGATGGACCCGGAAGGCGTGATGCTGAGTGAGATATGTCAGGCAGAGAAGGACCAATGCACCATGATTCCACTCACCTGTGGAATCTAAAATGAGCAAACTGAGCTCAGAAGACAGACTGGTGATGGTCAGAGGCAGAGGATGAGGAGGGTGGGCAACACGGGCGGAGGCCATCAAAAGGTACAAACTTCCAGTTATAAGATGGCTAAGTCCTGGGAACGTCATGTGCGGCACGGTGATGGGAGGGCACAGGGGCGGAGGGACCCATGGTGCCTGCATGAGGCCTGTTCAGTGGTACCATATAGATAAGACTTTGCTGCCCATGAGAATCTTATCACTGGGGTGGCTCTGTGGATTGAGCACCAGCCTGCGAACTGAAAGATCCCCAGTTTGATTCCCAGTCAGGGCACATGCCGGGGTTGCAGGCCAGGTCCCCAGCGGGGGTGTGCGAGAGGCAACCGATCGACGTTTCTCTCACCCATCGATGTTTCTCTCCCTCTCTATATCCCTCCCTTCTCCTCCCTCAGAAAATAAATAAATAACATCTTCAAACAAAAGAAAAGAATCCTATGCCCACAAAGGAAGCCATTCTCCAAAGCAGGGTGAGCTTCCCTTGGGCTGCAGCGGGAGGGGCGACTCCAAAAACTGCCCAATGGAATTTTCCCAGGGAAGTAACGCTGGGGAGTGGAAAACCACCTACATGGACCCAGGAGAGGCTCCTGGGGCTCCCAGGAGACAGGCACCCTGCCTGTCCTGAGCAAAGCAGGGAAGCACCTACCTCCAGGGTAATCATTTCCCGTGGGAGGGGCGTCGGTGGGGACTTCTCCAGCAACTGAACCTCGACCTCATTTTTTATCTCATCTTCCAGAAAACCTGGGTGAAGAAACACCACCAGAGAGCCCAAGGTAATTCTACATTCTCCTGTCTAAGCAATGGCGTCATGCAGGTGGCTTTCAGCTGGCTCAGCTGCCTGAACTGCCCTGGGGGGGCCTGCCTGACACAGCTGCTGGATCCATTCTCACCTCCCCTACCCTGCCTCCAGGTGCACTTTGAAAAGTGCCACCCAGCCCTGGCTGGTGTGGCTCAGTGGATTAAGAGCCAGCCTGCGAACCAAAGGGTCGCCAGTTCGATTCCCAGCTCGGGGAGCAAGCCTGGGTTGTGGGCCAGGTCCCAGGTCGGGGGGGACACGCGAGAGGCAGCCACGCATTGATGTTTCTGTCCTCTCTCCCTTCCCCTCTCCCTAACATTAAAAAAAAAAAAAAAGTGTCACCCAGAGAGACAGGTAAATTAATCAGGACCTGCAGGCATTTCCCTCCCCTCCGGTTCCCAGTGAGGCAGGAGGCAGAAAATCAGCTTACGGAGGATCCTCTCCATGGACTCACACCTTCTGACTTCATTCACGAATTTCCTTTGGAAGCTGTTCACATTCACATTTAACTAGAGGGAGGAAAACACCACACAGTACATATCAGTAGCAACGGACGCCAGGATACTGGTTATTTTATTACATTTTTTTAATGCTGGAGAACATCACTGTAATTATCTTAGAAATAGATATTTCCATACAGAAGACAGATATCACAGGCAAAACGCACCTTCATGTTCTTATACTCAACCCCCAAAGCCTCCGCTCGGGCCTTCTTATCCTTCCAAGAGGAGCAAGGCCCTCTCACAGGTAACGTTTCCTCACTTCAGCTGCACCTGTTATCCCCATGAGCCTTAAAGTCCTCAATGGAGCCACGAATATGGTGGGACCTTGAAAACGGCACAGCTCCGTGTTATGTATCACGGTCATTAACAAAAATTCAGTGCCCTTGGACTGGTGACCCCTTAGCTCAGCCCAATAAATGGGAGGGAGGAAGCACCTCGTGTCAGGTCCTGTGCCAGGGACTAGGGACGCAAAGAACAAGACATGATCCTTCCAGGCAGGAGCTTAGTTTGAACCTTGACCTTGGTGAGGAAGTAAAGATGAGTAGAGACCCATTTTGTAAAACGGATTCAAAATGGCTTGATGAGGATCTAATGTGCCTCTGGGAAATAATATCCCAACATGACACTCAAGGCGGCAGTCCCGGAAGGTCAGTCTGGAGACTGTGGACTCCGCGATGCTTGGTCCTCAGACAGGCAAGTCAGGGAGGGTTCTCCTCAGGACAAGGTTTGCTAATCCATGTGCAATTAGATATATCCAATGCTCTGAGGCTGCTACGTAGGAAATAGAATATGATGCATCTAACATGTAGCATTGACAGTAGAGCTTCAAAACATTCCTGTAGAGGAAATACATGTGGAAGACGGGAGGACGTGTTTGCAAGTCACCTGCCCAGTGATACCACGAACCCTCGCCAGAGGACTAGAACCATGAAATTCCACCTCTTCCAGCTCAGGGCTCTTCTCCTTGCCATTTGTTCACTGCCAAGAAGCGGCATGAAAGAGTTGTCAACGCCCACGCCACCTTCCTCTGGCCTCCAAAGAATGCGGTACTTACATCTTTGAACTGAACCAGTCCAAGCTCTCCAAGCTCAGCGACACAGCAATATGCAGCCTCCACCTGGAGAAACAGCTGCGACAAACGCATCTCCTCACTTCGGAACACAGACGCCATCTTGACCCGGCGATGGCCTGCGGGAGACAAGGATGTTGGAGGAAGAACATGGGTGAAAACTTTAGGATGAAAACACCCTTTGTTGAGCTAAAGTAAACCCAACAGGGAAAAAAAAAAATCTAACAGGAATCACTCCCGATTTAAAAAGTAGAGCTCAGGTGGTGAATACACAATACAACATACAAGAGGACAGGTTACTTAATTGTACACCTGAAACCTATACAATTTAATTAACCAATGTCACCAAAAATAATTCAATAAAAAATTTTATATTACACTCATGACCCAAGGCCTCTACAAGGAAGTTTCAATAACATTGTATATAATAATTATAACATATAGATCTAACATAGGTATCCATCGATAGGAGAAATAAACAAACCGATAGAACAGAACCTTGTGTAGTCAGTAAAAATGAAATAAATCTGCATGTCCTCTATATGGGATAAGGATATTCATCTAGAATACATTTCCGTCAAAGACCCTCTAGAACGCGCTACTGCTGCCAACCCAAGTTGTTTTCCCCAAAGCCCAACCTCCTGGAGGCACTAGCTCTGTCCAGGGTGGGCCCCTGTTCGTCACATCATTTTCTAACAAGGTTTGCCAGACACTGGGTTTACCCCTCCTGCACTAATCCTTCCATTGTTCCATTTTCCCACAGGAAAACATGTAAATCCCTCCACCCGGCCCACAAAGGGTGGCGTAATCTGGCCTCTGCCTCCTCTCCGGCTCCATCGCCCTCACACGGCTGTGCTGACAGGTGGACTTTCCCCCCAGGCTCCCTGCTACCTCAGGACCTTTGCCCATGCTCTCCCCTAGATTTAGAGCCTCAGCCCCTTCCTCCCCGTCCCGTCCCCTGGCCCCCAGGTAATCCTCTTGTTCCTTAGGCTTCAGTGTAAGGAACCTCCTCTCGCACAGCCTTTCCTGATGCCCACCAACAGCCCCAGTGAACTAAGCCCCTCCTCTGTGGCCCCAGAATATCAATCATCTACAATTATTTGTTGACTGCCTGTTATGGCCCACTAGCCAGGAAAATCCATGAGGTTAGAAATTTATATGCTTTTCACTCCATCAGCCGTCTGGCTCAACCATAAACCTGCTGCTCCAAAAAGGTTTCCCTATTTATCGACTAGAAGCTCAGTGTCCCCCCCCCCCTCCAGAACACATAGGCTGGCCCCTATTTTTGCCTTTTGGCACCGAAATAAATCAACTTTTCACACTGCCCTTTTTTCTGATGAGTGAGGCAATGTTTTCACAGAAAGAGACAGAAGACATTGCTTCGTGCAGACCGAAAACACCGCCTCCTACCCCAGCTTCTTCTGAGCAGGTCCCGGACCAGGGGCTGGAGCTGGTGGGGGCCGCAGCTCTCCAGCAACTTCCTTCCACACACGCCTGAGCGGGAAGCCTTTGGCTGCAGTGGCCGGGCCCAGTGGGACCAGCCGGGCTGGGGATTCCACAGGCGGCCTCCCTGCGGTGACAGTGACGCAGCCACTCCTCGGTGCTTCTCCTTCCCAGGTCCTTCCACTGAGCCAGGAGGCTGCTCTTGTTGTGTCAACACAGGTCTGAGTGAGGACAAACCTGCCCTGTCACCTGCTCAACTCCCCCCCTCCCCAGCCTGTGCCCTCCGGGGACCAGGAAGCACTGGCTGTCTTCTTGAAGGAAAGTGACACACCCTCCCCGCCCCAATCATGAGTGCAGGGCTTGGGAAGAGGTTTCTCAGGCCTTGGAAGGGCCCTGAGACCACCTTCCGATGTATCTACTGAGCACGGCAAAGCACTCCTTGTCATGGTAACAATGAAGTCCCTTTAAAAAGTAGTTTTGGAAAAGAAAAAAAAGATCACACTCTTCGTCCTATCAACAGTTATTTTCAAACACTCTTTACTTGGAAAGGAGAATAGACAGACAAAGCTTCATAAACACCCGATGGCTAAAATTCTTATCTTATAGAAGATTAGTGTCTTTCCCAGTTACTGGGAGGAGGGGTGACGAGCAGGAGAATGAGCCAATCAGGGGCATTTCTCTTGGCCCGCGGTGCGCTCTGCTGGGGCCACCTGATTTCACACTAACCAGCCCTGCAGGGCAGCTTCTCCAGGTGAGTGGACAGGTACACCTGGGAGTACCCACAGAAACGTACCCCAGACTGGGGGGCTCTCTGGTTTCTTTGTTTTGTTTTGTTTTCTACTCGTTACTATGGAAAAATTAAAGAAGCTGCGAAAGGACAGGGAACGGTATAAAAACGCACAGGCCATTCGGGATCAACAATTATTCAATTTTATATCATCTCTATGCTTCTACCTGCCCCAGGTTATTTTGAAGCAAATCCCATGTATCATATTATTTCTTTCAAAATATTTTGGTATGTATCTCTAAAAGAGGAGGATTATTTTCCATATGTAGGCGTATACACACACGTACGCGCGCACACACACACGCGCACACACACACACACAAGTTGGCTCTTGGACAACTCACAATGGCCCCTCTCCCAGTCTGCTTCCCTCTTCTCCTACCCACCCTGCAGTTGACAATCTGCCCGCAACTCTTTAAAATTAATTAACTAATTAATAAGAGAGAGGGAGAGAGAGAAACATCAATTTGTTGTTCCGTTTATTTATACACTCATTTGTTCATTCGCGTATGTGCCCTGACTAGGGATCGAACCCACAACCTTGGTGCATCGGGACGATGCTCTAACCAATGGAGCTACCCAGCCAGGGCTGCATATAACCTGTGACTCCCCCCGAGCTTTACTATTCATAGGCTACTGTTAAAATGGAGCCTTACCAGTAACATAAACAGTCGATTCATCCATACTTTGTATGTTATATGTGTTATACACTATATTCTTACAATAAAAGAAGCTAGAGAAAAGAAAAGAATTTTGTCCGACCGCTGGGCCGCACACTTAAAACTAACACAAAGTAATAATGAACGTAAAAAGAAAATAAATACACTTTTGATCACATGAAAAAAATGTTCTTAAGAAAATCATGAAGAAGAGAAAATACATTTCCAGTACTGTATAGATTTACTTTTAAAAATCTGCATACGAATGGATCCACAGAGCTCAGCTCCATCTTGTTCAAGAGTCAACTCTAGATATAACGCCACAGTCACCTCTAAAATTCCGCAATAAATCCTTAATATCGAATACATCGGTGTTCAGATTACCCAGATTATCTGAGACCTGCCTTCTCCTAAGTCCCCGAGTGATCCTTCTATGTGATCAAATTAGAGCCATTGCTTTGAGAACACAGGGTGCAAACTTGAACTTGAGCCTGGAGGCAGCTGCGAAACGCAGGGTACAGGCACTGGGGGGCCACCAGCCCCAAGGGCAGGCAGCATCCCAAACCTGGGAGCAGGCGGCCTGTAGCCAGGCCCCGCAGGAAAGGTGCTGCCCGGGTTTCTTAAGGAGCAGAGCCCGTCTGCACCCACCCATCCCCGCAGGGCAGATCCACTCAGAAGTTCAGACTCACCTGGGCAAAGTTCCAAAGGCCGAACTCAGGATTCACAGAGTGGAGCCCGGAGGTTAGAACGGGGACCTGCAGAAGGAAACACACAGTGTCGGGTGGGCTCTGGAGGCGGGAGGAGCCCCTGCCCCAAATAGCGCTGCCCTCTTCCTGCCCCTCCCCCGCCCACCACTCCTGCACCTCCTCACCGCAGCCAGCCGGGGTGTGCGGGGCCTTCCCTCAGCTGCACCCACTAGTCCTCAACGTCCCAGTGCCCAGGAATCACTGGGGAACATCTTGACGGTCAAGAGCAGAGTCCAGAGCGGAACCGCCTGAGTCAGGATCCCAGCTCCACCGTTCCCCACGTGTGACCTTGGGGGCCTCGGTGTCCTTGTCTGCAAAGTATGACAGGATCTTAGACATGTATTTAGAATCTGGAAGCATAAGAGAGAGGTTCTTCTAAAGTTTGCTTCTTCCTCTCCTAAAGCCCCGAGTCAAAGGTGCAAAAGGCCGGCACACCCCAGGGACCCCGGCAGGACTACAAACCAGCCCGATCTCTCCGAAGGGCAATGTGCCTGTCCTTTGACCTGATCGTCCCACTTGAGGAAGTTCAACCTAAAGAAAAAATGTTAAGAATGTAAAGCAAAATTTAACTCCAATAATATCGATCGCTGCACTGTTTGTAGTAAGTGCGTAACTGTAAACAACCTAAATTCTTTCATCTGTTTGACATTCGTGGAGAGTCTAAGTGCCACTGGGCTCTGGGCGCTGAGGACGGGGCCTTCCTTCGTGAAGCTTATGTCCACATGGAAGGAGACAACCGGAAACAAGGAACTGGTTGCCCGGGTACTGCAGGTCATGACAAGTGTGATCGTAGAACGACTGGCTTTAGAGAAACAGAAGCTGCTTTAGGTGAGAGGTCAGGGAGGGCCGGCTCAGGGGTGGCACAGAACAGAGGCACAGAGGGTTCACGTGAGCCGGGCTCGCAAATGAGAAGCTGCAGGAATGGCAAAGCAAAGGCAGAGGACGGACACCTTTGCTTTAGCTCATATTATCTACTGAGTGTTTCCCATGGCCAGGACATCATTCTCATGACTTCAGAACATATTTAAGGACATAAGATGGAGTAGAAATACTGAAGATTCTATATACAACAATTTTTTAATTTATTGATTTCAGAGACAGATTTGGGGGGTGGGGGGAGACATCGATTTGTTGTTCCACTCATTCATGCATTCGTTAGTTGTTTCTTGTATGTGCCCTGACCAGGGATCAAACCCACAACCTTGGCATAACAGAATGATGTTCTAACCAACTGAGCTACCTGGCCAGGTATACACAACAATTATTGGACGAGTCTGAAAGGTGGAGAGAAGATAGTTTCTAAAGACCTCAGGATGGAGAAGCATCACAGAGGTGTGTTCTCTGGGGTTTTTTGATTTTGTTTTTGTTGTGGCCTCATATATTCTCAACTTGGTGCTGCAGAAGCCGCAAGACAGGCAAACAAGAAATGTTCCAAAGAAAGCCTGCTCCCTCTAACCAAAGGAGGAGGAAAGGGCAGCCCAGCTAAAAGGATGACTTCGGATAATGATCGCTCTAACGCAGCCAAATATGACAGAAGAATCTGTGGGCCCACACCACAACGCCCCCAAAGTCCAAGTGGAGGGCCTAGACTTCCACCGTCACCCACCTGTACCAGAGTGACACCTCCCAGTGCGGGGTCAAGGCCAAGCGCTGACCCTGAACCCCCAGCCCTGCCCTGTGGTAACTGGGCAGCCCTCCTTCACCTGCATTGGGCTGACGTCAGAAGAGACTGAATTAAAACTTTCACAGCTGCTCATTGGTAATGAGGCCACCCTGTCGTCGGGGTGCGGAGTCTTGTGGGGGGCAGTAACCAGGCCCTCCCGCGCCTGCTGCCAGCCAGGGTCTGTGAGGGGAGTCAGCGGAGGGCTAGTGAAGAGAAGAACAAAGTGGGAGGAATCACTGTGCTGGATTTCAAGACAATGGACGGTGATCAAGACTGGGCGTCGGTGATCAAGACTGGGCGTCGGTGGAAAGACAGACAAGCCCTGGAGGTAACAAAATAGAGAAGCCAGAAACAGCCCCACAGCCTCGTCAAATGGCTTCTGAGGAATCTGAGGAAGCAATTCGGGAGGAACAATTGTCTTTTCAACAAATGGTGCTGAAGCAATTGGACCTCCGTAGGCCAGAAACTGCACTAAAACCTAAATCTAAACCCCACATCTTACACAAAAATTAACTCAAAATGGATCAGCAACAAATTGAAAATGTAAACTATAAATCTTGTCGAAGAAACATAACAGGGCATTTTCAGAATGAAGGGCTTGGGGAGGAGTTCTTAGGACACCTAAAGACTACAGAAAAATAAAATCGATTTTAAAAAATTGTTATGCAAAAAGACCCTATAAAAAGAATGAAGTGACAAGAGGAGACACGGATGGCAAATAAGCCCTTGACAAGATGTTCAACATCACTAATTAGGGAAACTCACCTTCGTACTACTCGATTTTTAGAATTTGTGTCCACTTATTAATTTGAAGAAATTAAACGTTTAATTGAAAACAAATTTTCAGCGGCCATAAAAGAAAATAATCTCAAAAATATTTGGTAAGCAACTGTGACGTGCCAGGCAAGGCACTAGGTGCTTAGGGTAAAGTGAGAACAAACGATTCCTGTTCTCCTAGAGGTTGGCAGAGGAGTCGGCCACAGTGACCCTAACGGCAAGGGCTGAGACACAGCTGGTGCTCACTGTGGGCGCTAAGGTAAAACAAAGCCCCAAGAAACAGGTACACTCAGGATCCTTGTTGTGTGTGTGTTTTACAGATTAGGAGACTGAGGCAGAGAGAGGTGACCTGTTCAAGATCACTCAGCTAGCCCTGGCCAGGTACTCAAGGTTGTGGGTTCGATCCCCAGTCACAGACAAGAAGCAACCAATGTGTGCATGAGTAAGTAAAACAACAAATCAATGAATCAACGTTTCTCTCTTTCTCTCTCTCTTTCTCTCTCCCCCTCTCTCTAAAATCAATAAATTAAAAACATTGAAAAAAAAAAAAAAGATTGCTTAGCTAGCAAGTGGGAAGCAGGGGCCTGGACCCAGGCAGTGTGGGTCCGGAGCTGAGACACTCTGGTCTCAGTAATAAGATTATTAAATAACCGCAGGGACAAATGTGCAATAACTGGAATGGGTGTGATGAGAGAAGGGAGGCAGCCCTCTGAGCTGCAGGGCCCGACCCCACCCAGGGTCAGGCGAGGCTTTCTTGGGCAGAGAGGAGGAGGCAGGGTTGTAGGGATGGGCCGGGGAAGTGGGCAGGATGCGGAAATTCAGGGCCTTGTAGACCCGATGAAGATGGTGTCTTTACCCTAAAAGTAACAAGACGCCCTCGGTAGGAGTGCAGCCTGTGCGGCAGAGGTACATGATACAACTCTGAGAACCTATTTCTACCTAGAGAGTGGATGGGACGGGGCGGGGAGGGAGGGTGGCGGGGGGGTGCAGGGCAGCAGCAGGCGGACCCGCCATGAGACGAGGGCCATGATCCAAGCAGAAGATGGGATGTGTTTTACTTTTCACATATTGTGGGACAAAATGGAAAGCCCAGAGCCCTTCTGCGGCATGATAACACAAGAAAGGCGACTGTCTGAATCGCGAGCTGATTAGCTGCTGTTTTCACAGGCACCATTTGTAGTTGAAAGGACAGCCAAGCAACGGCGGTTGAGCAGACTTTGGTAGGCGTTTTCTCAAAAAGGATCCAAAGGGTCCTGTCACTTCAAAGGAAAACAACTGATAGGAGCTGGTTGCCAGTGATAACATTCTAGCTTTCAAGCAACAATTAAAACTTGGCAAAACTTTTTTCTGCTGCCGCGAACTTGACTCCAAAAACTTTTCTGATGAGGATGTTTCCGCGGGGATATTTATAAATGTGATGTTTAAACTGTGTTGCATAAGGAAATGTGATAACGTGGAGAAGGTCGGCGTAACTCAATGAACCAATATTTTCCAAATGAGAAATGTGTGATGTTACAAAATCATGAGTGGGCAGGTCATTCATCAAAAGTGTGTGATTAACCAAAGGATTTAAATAAAAAGGTCACTGATTTGGTTTCAGGTTCCATACGGCAAGTATGCTTTTAAAAAGTACTACTTGTTAAGCTCTGGTGTAGTATCAAAGAAAAATATACACAACCATCTGGAAAGGCCGGTAAAACATTTTTCCCCTTTTCAACCTACGTATCTATGTGAAGCCAGATTTTCTTCTTACACCTCAACAAAAATAAGAGATAGCAAGGGATGGAATGCAAAAACAGGTATGCAAAAGAGATAACCGGCAGGAATTCTAAGTCAGATACCGAAGAGATTTGCGAACTAAAGCAACGCCTCTTCTTACTAAATTGCTGTTGGCTTCAGGAAGCGGAGTTGTTTTCATAAAAATATGTATTTATATCCATACATAACAGGCTTGGTATTATTTTAAATGGGCTAATATATAAGTATGTTTAAATTTCCTGAGTTTTAATTTCTAGTGTGGTCAATATTGGTAGACAGACTGCACATAAACCGAAGCTCGGCAACTTTTAAGAGTATAAAGGGGCCCCTCGACCAAAACGCTGGAGCAGCACTGGCCTAGGGAGAGAACGGAGGGGGGCACTAGCTTGCTAGGTCCGCCGTAACAAAGTACCGTCAACTGGGTAGTTCAAACAACAGACTTTATCATCTAACAATTCTGGAGGCTACAAGTCTAAGATTAAGGTGTCAGGAGAGTTGGTTCCTTCGTAGGGCTGTCAGAGAGAATCTGTCCCATGCCTCTTCTGGTAGTTTGTTGGACGTCTTTGGGGTTCCTTGGCTTACAGAAGTATCATGCTTTCATGCGTGTGTCTGTGTCCAAATCTCCCCTTTTTAAAAGGACACCACTCACACTGGATCTGGAAGGCAGCCTACTGCAGTATGAGTGTGAGCTCACCTTAACTAATTACCTCCGCAAAAATCCCATTTCCCAATAACGTTTCATTTTCTGAGGTTCTTGGGTTAGGACTTCGACATATGAATTTGGGGGCAGGGGGAAGAGACACAGTTCGGCCCATAACAAGGGGAAGCAATAAAGTCAGGCCTGAGTATGCGGGAGCCCAAAACAAAGGTTTCGCGGCAAACAAGAAGCAGGGAGGGGGAGGATAGTCAGAAGAATGAGAAATCAAGAAAAGAAAGTGTCTCCTTAAGAATTGTGCAGAAGTCATGCCGGTGGAGGCCCTAGCCCTAGCTGCTGTGGCTCAGCGGGTTGGGTATCGTCCCCAAACCGAAAGGTCACCGGTTCAATTCCTGGTCAGGGCACACGCCTGGGATGTGAGTTTGGTCCCCGGTCAAGGTGTGTGCGGAAGGCAACCAAGTGATGTTTCTCTCTCACATCGATGTTTTTCTCCCTCTCTTCTCCTCTCTTCCTTAAAAAAAAAAAGTAGGACTGGTGGCTCCAAAGGGTCTACTTTAGAGGACTGCAAAGGGCGGAATTCAAAGTAAAGGCCGGAATTGGGGTGTCCGAAGGCAGGGAAGGAGGGAGCAAGGCAACAGCTGACGAGAAAATGAAGCATCATGGGAAGGTTTATTTATTTTCTCAAAGGGAGAGGCGGGTGCACAGCACATCTAGAAAGCGGCAACTTGCACTTTTCCTTCCCATGATGTACATTTGAGACAATCACTTTGAACCATACTAAGATATTCTCTCAATTTTTCTGGAAGCTTCCTGATGGAGCTCAATATTTCATATGCAGCATCTTACAGTACTGACTTACTCAAAGCCAGAGAGTACGCTCACATTTCTTCAATTGTATGTGCCCCTGACATTTTTAAAAGTAATTCTCTTATTTGTCATTAAATCTAGAAATATATATAAATATATTCATCGTTAAATTCATCAAAAAATACATAAATATTTTAATATACTCTCAAAGTCCGCAACTCGAGGTGTTGAAGGAAATAAGCATTTCCTTCATGCCTAAATTTGGCATTTCCAAAATGCCTAAATTTGGCATTTGGTCTTGAGAGAAACAATCTGCTGAGAACGGAATCGATCCCTTATATTATTATTCAAAAGAAGACTGTTCTTGACATTGAGTGTTTAATACCACTGTTCCCAAGCTGTAGACAAGCCTACAGTAGCAGCCACCACACAGGTCCATGCACACCTCCAGGAGGCACTTTTGAGCCCCAAGGACCATCTATGCTTTGACTCTTGTGGACTGAAGAGGTAAGCACTGCACTTACTCCCCTTCAGACAGGACATTCCTTTACACAAAAGGCCTCCTTTGTCCTCATGTCCCTGTACCTGGGATTAGGACGATACTGTGCAAAACATGTCCAGCTGTACAAGATCAATTTACAGGAGATCAGCATGATTTAAAAAACCAAAGGATAAGTGGAGAGCAAGCCAAAATGCCTGCAAGGGACTTAATCCAAAAATAATAATCTAACCACAAAAGTAACAACCTGATATTCTTTAAAAAAGTGTCTGATTTTTCTGAACTGAATTCCAGCCAGATCATCTTCATTCAAATAACTGACTTTACTGTCCACTTACCTAGCAGCCCGCCACCACTGGCCAGGCACTGAGCCCACCACCCACATGCTATCCCGACTAAGAAAGTGCTAGAGACAGAAAGAAAATGATTTGAGGTTGCTACAAAAGAGAGGGAATTGTATATTCAACTTCGCACACACAGAATTAGGTGCAATTCGTCAACAGTAACGTCCAAGGGTTCAGGTTACCAGTATCCTGAGGTCCACGTCATCCTGTTGGCACCAGCGTCACCTCCTGCCGTGTCCTTCTCCCTCCTGGCCACCAACCTTCTCCAGTGACAACACTCCGTGCACACTGGTGCCATCCGACATCGGCTCAGCCCTCGCTGTTGCTCTACGACTTTCTGTCATCTAGGTCACATGCTGAGAGAAGGAGCCTCCCCATTGCTCTCACTGACAGCTATGTCTCCCTCGAGTCCCCATCTCATCCCGCCATCTCCCCCTCAGTACATGGAACCCTCATTCCTTCGGGGACAACCCGCCGACATGGAGCCCTGCAGCTTCCGTCTTCTCCATCTCCCCACAGCTGGTCCTGTCTCTCTGTTTTGCTTCTCTGCAGAACAGAGCTACTTCACATCTCTTTCTGTCCCGTCATCACTGGCCAAGTCACAGGCTGACCGGCAGTGAGACTGAGGAAAATAAAACGTCATCAAGAAGAGGACAGAATGTCTCAAAGTTCGTCATTGTTCTTCACTTGGGAGCACCTCTCGGGTAGTTGTCTTTTCTATCATAACACTTACTCTAAACTCTATTTAGGAATTTCCTTTTAGCATGATTTCACCTGTACTACCTGTACTTTATATATACGTGAGGCTTTATTGGTTTGTTTCTCTTCTTTCTCCATTTAATGCAATGTATTGAGCACAGAGTCACAGGATCCTACCACTAGAAGGAAACTTCCAGATCACCTAATCCCATCCCTATACTTGAGAGATGGGGACACAACCCCAGGGAGTCTTGTTGCAGCCAATTGGTGACACAGCTGGAACTGAACCGAGGGTCTTTTCACGGTTTCTTACAGGACTTAATATCCCTTCTCTTTCGGTGGGAGTCCTGAGGACCCCAGACAAAGGTCTTCCCCAAAGAACTGAAAGTAGTATCTCCATGGATTATCCCCTTTGTGTCCCCCTCCCCGAGATCCCCTGCTGTCCTCTTAGCTTCATCACCAAGGTTATGTGACTTCCCCCAAGGTCTCACAGGAAGTAACAACCTGAAAACTGGGATCCTGAACTCCTGACTCAGGGTGGTTGTGTTCACCCCCCAAGGGGCTATGGGAGCCCTGGACAAGAGAGAGGAGGGACAGAGAGACAGAGGGGGAGGGGAAGTTATAGAAGAGGAAAGAAAGGCTCCGTAGGAAGAAGGTGGGTGCTGGGAAGAAATGGTCAACAATTCCTGACTCAGCTATCTGGTCCTGCTTAGTTCCATGTGGTCAAAACTGGAAAAAAAAAAAAAAAAAAAAAGGCTGTTCACCACAAGAATGCAGCTCTTCCCCACAAACCTTAGCTTAAAATTACTCTCTTGAGAATACATATCTCTGTTTATTAAACAAAAAGTAAATCTGACCACAAGCACTGTTGTGCCAACAGAAATATTTTTCACAAATGGGAAGACTGGACATTGAAGGGAGCCAGAAACTGCCAGCCACAGAATCGTGGAGCTGAACAGCTCGTCCCCTCCATCGCTCATTAACTTCACCTTAAAATGCCCTTACCTGTTCGATGCTAGTAACTCACAAACTCCTCTAACCATTAGAACTAGCCCATGGCTGCCTGAAATTAGTAAGACATCAGCCCTGGCCAGGTGGCTGGGTTGGTGGGAGCGTTGTCCTGTACATCAAGAGGTTGAGGGTTCGATTCCCAGTCAGGGTGCGCAAGGGAGGCAATCAATTAATGTTTCTCTGTCACATCAATGTTTCTCTCTCTCTCTTTTCATTTCCCTCTCTTTAAAATCAACTTAAAAATATATTTGAGTGAAGATTTTAAAAAGTTAGTAAGACATCTATTACTTGAGGTATATTAGCAGATCCAAGGAACAAAGGAACCTTGAGAGGCAGGAGAGGTCAAATGCAGCCATACCGAACTCTTTAACGTAATACTTTGTGTGGGGGGAGGGGAGGCTGCGGACTGGGCCAGACGGCCTCTAGGTCACTTCCCAACAACTGAGATTCTGTGTTTTCTTGCGTGTCTTGTTTCCAGCCTTCTCGATGTCTTGAACATTCTTGGGTGTGTCTGTCCACTTTGTCGTGCCCCTCGGGCACGCCGAGAGCAACGGTTGTTAGTGAGCAGTTCTCTGCACCACAAACAACTGAAACTGAGTGAGGGTGTTTTTCTAATGGAAAAGGTTCCCCGACATTGACAATTTTCTTCAATTGATCAGGCAGAGACTATAAAATGGAATCTCTGCTCCATAATCTGATTCCATTGCTTTCCTGCGGAATATTCTTTTTAGAAACGGTATTAACTTGATTTTATTTTCTGATTATAAAAGTAATACACATTACAGAGAATTTGAAAGACATGAAAAATGTAAAGAAGAAAATGAAAATCATCCCAGATTGTACAGTCTAGATATGACCACTGCTACCATCTGGATAAGATGCTTTCCAAACTTTTTTCTTTGCATATGTGTGTGTATTACAAAACTGGAATCACACTGAGTATATAGGTTTGGTTTTGTCTTTTTATTCTCGTCCAAGGATATGGGTTTTTTAAAATTGATTTGAGAAAGAGGGAGGGAAAGAGAGAAACACTGATGTGAGAGAGAAATATCAACTGGCTGCCTCTTGCATATACCCCGAATGGGGATTGAACCTGCAACCCAGGTATGTGCCCTGACTCAGAATCGAACCCACAACCCATTTTTTGTGTTTGGGAGGTGATGCCCCAACCAACCAAGCCACCGAGCCAGGGCCTGAGTATATAGATCTATAGACTGCTTTTTCTGTCTGTATTACAGGGCAAATGTTCTTCTCAATAATTAAATGTTATTCTAAAATATCATCTTAATAGCTATCTTTTAGTCCATTATAAGCTGCTTCTAAGCTTTCATTTTTACAAATACTGGATATACATTTTTGTGCTTATCTGATTATTTCCTTGGGGACAGAAAACTTTTTAAAACAGTTACACTGTAGAAGGGAAGGTGACCAAAATAAACTGACCTTTATAAAGTCTACAGCTCAGCTATGAATCAGCTCAATTACTAAGATGGGGCTGACATGATGGCAGGTGGTGGTTGTCCCCATGCATTTGATTAAAACAACAAAAAAATCGTATCTAAGGGAAAATAACGTCATCCTACGTTTCAAGTTATTTCTACAAACAATTGTGTGTAATTACAATTTGGCACACGATAAAAAATAACCAGGTGTGCACCCACGTGCACAAGGAAACACAATGACAGGAATGAAAACTAGCAGAAATAACTGACAACAGGAGCGGGCTCGTGGGGATGGACAAATACTAATGTTATGAGACACGGATTTTAAAATAATTATGTTCACTCTGTTCATGAAGTTGGAAAAAAAAGACTGAATAACATAAAGCTATTAAAAAAAAAAGAATTTCTGGAACTAAAATTATACAGTTGAAATTAAAAACCCAATGCGTAGTTATTGTTGAAATAAATTTTCGGCCCAAGATGGAGCCACCCTTGCCCAGGGTGCAAACCATAATTTAGATAATGTTCATGTCCCTGTAAATAAATGGTCCACTTGACCAGAAATGCAGTGTATTCGGTCAGCTAATCCCCAAATGCCAAGCCAGCTCTGGCCTTCTCACGTTAAACAAGGTTGACTATGTCACCCCCACCAATCAGATATTTTCTATTTGTCTCTTCCTTGTTCTTTATCCTATAAAAGCTTCTTTTCGTTATTTTTTGAAGTTCTCCGAAAGGCAACTGTCTACTTCATGAACAGTTAAAGTTTGTTTATATCACCTAAATTGTCTTCTTTAATGAATTTTTTGATTAGGTCCAGATGTCAAGAGATTTACCCATATTTGGCCATGAATAATGCACACTTTTTGCCCAAATTTTTGAGGGGGAAAAAAGGATGTGCATTATGCATGGCTATAATGATTACATACTGTGGAAATATTCATCCCGTGTATTATAATGCGCACGAAACGTGGGTGCAGAGTATACACAGCAAAATACGGTAATGGTAAAAGATAGGGCAGAAGAAATATCCAAAATAAAGCACAGAAAAACAAAAGGACGGATAATAAAGAAGAGTGCAGGGAATCAGAGGGTACAGTGGGCGACTGGAGTCCCAGAAGGAGAGAAAAGAGTGGGACAGAAGTAGTATTTGATGGCTGAGAGCTTTGCAAAAGTGATGAAAGACATCCGACTCTATATTCGATTGCTTACAAACCCCAAGCAAAACACATAAAAAGAAATCCATACCTGAGCACATCAGGATAAAAGTGCCAAAAACTAAAGACAAAGCAAAATTCCTAGAAACAACCAAAGGAAAAAAAAAAAAGAGGCAAATTACCTGCACGGGGTACCAATTAAATGGACAGAAACAATGGGAGTCAAAAGAAACAGAATGATCTCTTTAGTACTGGAAGGAACGGTTTGTCTCCCTAGAAGTCCACACCCAGAGAAAATGTCTTTCAAGAATGAAGCATAAAAACATAGCCAGACAAGACCTGAGAGTATTCATCACTCACTGAGGGAATACTAAAAGGAGAAGGAAATGATTGCAGATGGAAAACCATGCATGCAGAAAAGAAACCAAGAACAATAAATTGCTGCATATGTGGATAAATTTCAACATGCACTGTATAAACAAGAATAAGAATTTACTGAGTTACGAAGTATGTATATAGTTAAAATACAGGACTATAATGGTATAAAAATCAAGAGTGGGTAAGTAGAGTTCAAGTTCCAAACCCTTCACATTATTTGTGAAGGCAGTAAGAGTTTCAATTAATATTAGACTTTGGTGAGTTAAGGATGTACGAGGTAATCTCTAAAAAAAAAAAAAAAAAAAGGAATAATAAATCCAAAAGTAATGAGAAAGAAATAAAAGGAACAAGAGAGAGATGGGCAAACCAGAGATCCCTTGGTTAGGTGGAGATTCAAACCTAAATCTATTGGTAAACATATTCCATGTAAATAGATTCAGTGGCCAAATTAAAGACAAAGATGGTCCACCTGGATTTTTTTCTTTTTTTTGTATATCCTACACTATGTTTTTATAAGGAACGCATCTAAAACATAACACAGATTTAGAAAAGTTGAACGAAATGATGGAACAAGATAACAGCATATAAAACTAAGCAAAAGAAACATGGTATAACTACAGTAATGATATCAAGCAAAGTAAACTTTCTGGCAACATGTATGTGAAGGAGACAAGGCTTCCTTTCATCAACACGTGATCCTGGGATGCCAGCAGGTGTCTGAGAACTCAACTCTGACACTACATTCCCGGAAACGGAATCAGATACCACAGGTAAGGGGCTCAGGCCCACAAGACTGCCCTCCACGTCAGATGCCAGTCACCAGCCCAGGTTGATATCTGTGCTTCTAACCCACTGGCTACAAACTGGAGGTTCCAACAACCCACTCCAACTCAGGATGCCAATCACAGGTCCAGGCTGTGTCCTCTACTTCCCGCCAACTGGCTCTACATCAGAAGTCCCCACGCCCCCTTCCTTGGTTTTCATTAATTTGCTAGAAAGGTTCACAGAGCGCAGGAAAACCCATTTACTCACTAGATTAACAATTTATTGTAAAAGGAAATAACTCAGGAACAGCCAGATGGAAGAGATGCGTCAGACAAGGTGTGTGGGGGGGGTGGGGGGGCGCATGGGTTCCATGCCCTCTCCAGGCCTGCTTGTCCCCTGCCACCTGTGTGTGCATAGCGACTTAGGAGCTCTCTGAACCCCACCCTGCTGGGTTTTTATGAAGGTTTCATTCCACAGGCACGACTGATTAAATCACTGGCCATTGGCGATTGATTCAACCTCCTGGGATTGACCCTCTCCTCTCCCCAAAGGTCAGGGGGAGGGACTGAAAGCTCCAACTCTCCAATGGCGTGGCTGGTTTCCCCGCACCACCAGTCCCCATCTTTAGGGGCCTCCAAAAGTCACCTCATCAACGTAACAAAAGACACCTTTGTCAGCATCACTTAGAAAATTCTAAGGGTTCTAGGAGCTCTGTGCCAGAAAGAGGACAAAGACCAAATACATAGTTCTTATTATATAAATCAACGGCTCAGAGGGATATTACAAAACAATTTTTTAAAGACGGTTCGATGCACCAGGAAGGTGTCATAATTCCGTAGTTGAGTAAGGCCTAATTACGGCCTCAAATATGGAATGCAAAAACAGGTAAAAGACGAGGCAAGGCAAGATACCCAGTCATCTGTTTTTAGTCAATAGACTAAGTGGACAAATTAAAAAATAATAATAATAAAAGGAAAAATATAGACCCGAATCTCACAGTTAGCACTCATGATTTTACGTAGAATATTGAATCCCAGGACGAGATGACACGTTCTTTTCAAGTGCCACCATTTACAAAAATTGGCCATATGTCGGTTCTTAATGAATATTAAAAAATGGAATCATCAAAATATGGTTGCAGATGGCAATGCAGTTTAAGCTAGAAGTCAATAAAAACAACAACGACAACAACAACAAAAACCTAGAAAACTTCCATGTTTGGAAATTAAGAAATACACTGGTGAGAAGATGGGAGGGAATGAGATCCAGGGCCCATGCGGAAAATGGCCTTGGTCATGAAGAAGTCCCATTCTTCTTGTCAACCTCAATCCATCCAAGCAGTGGTCCCAGCGCCCCCTAGTGCGATTGTGGGTGGAGTGCAAGCTGAATGAATCACCCTGGGAACTGCTCGGAAATGGTTCCAAGTGGCGAGCTCCAAGCTGGTTCACTTTGCTACTTTCATCAGCTCTAAGGCACGATCTCCAAGTTGAACTCTGTGTAGCTCTCCATTTTTCTTACATAGATACCTCTCCTTCTCTCCAAATCACAGGCCCATCGCTGAGGGGCAGTGATTGAGGGCAACCTCTTCCACCAACTAGCTGCTGCTCAGGTGAAGGTCTAGGTGTTTCGGTCCCACAAGTAACTAGAAACTGACATTACTTTGTGAAATAAAAGCCACACGCAGGAGGAGCCATGGATGGCACCTCCACTCAAAAGTTAGGAGATGGTTGGCGCCATGTTGTTGGGGCCATGCTTCTCCTCACGGTGGTTTAACTGGACATGCAAGCCCCAAGTTCGAGACCGGTGGTCTCTTCTCAGAGATGGAGAGGCAGTTGAAGAGCCTATCAGAATCACAGGGGAAGTTTCCTCAACATGACATATCCTTCCCACCCTGGCTGGTGTGGCTCAGTGGATTGAGTGCTGGCCTGCAAACCAAAAGGTTCAATTTCCAGTCGGGACACGTGTCTGGGTTGCAGGCCAGGTCCTCAGCTGGGGGCGTGTGAGAGGCAACCGATCAATATATCCCTCGCACATCCATGTTTCTCTTCCTCCTTTCTCCTCTTTCTCTAAAAGTAAATAAAATCTTTAAAAAAGAAAAGAAAAGAAATAGCTTTCCCATAGGCAGAGGCCATTCCAGGCCACAGAGCACTGGTTTTCAATCTTTCAGTCCGGGGAACACTCTGCTCGCCCCTCCTCTTTTTTTGAATGAAATCGTAGGAAGCAAAACGGATAAAACTAGAGGCACTGAGGGCCCTGGAACCCCACACTCTTGGCCACCCCAGCCACCGCCAAGGAGGCTGGCCACAGATACTTTACCTGGGCTTTTTAAAAGTGTGTGTAACCAAACACCTATCTCAACCATTAAAAAAAGCCTTGAGAAAGTTTCTGCAGAACGCCCGGCTTTGAACAAGGCAACTTCCTGGTACACCTTCCAAAGCAAACCTGATATAAAATGTATCAAGAGCTCCTGGTTGAGGTAACCAGATGGGTGGACCTGAGGGGGGTTTTATTGTTGTTTTTCTTTTTTTGTTGTTTTTTGTTGTTTGTTTTTTTTTAAGTAATGAATAATGGTGGCACTTGTGAAATAGTCACCATACAGCCCTTTCTCTGGGAATTCATGAGTTATGAGACCAGTCAAGTCCATCCTGTTTTAGGACAACAAAACCCTTTGATCTGTGGAGAGAATGCTTATGTATTTTTTTATTGGTTTGTGAATACTGAATCTAAAATAGTCCCAAATCAAATAACAATGCACTGGAAAGGAGACAGGAGACAGATTATTATCTTTGCCCTCTACATCCACAGGATCCAGAATGTTCTTCGCTGGCATGATTTGACACGATGCTCCCAGTTAGAGAGGAGGCCGTTGTTCACAACAACCCAAGGCAGGGCTGTTTCAAACCTTCGTGTGTCCCAGGCTGTCACCGGTCACACAGAGGGGCATGATGTGCTCACAGCAAACATATTCAAATGCACCCAACAGCCTACGTTACATTGTTTCTGTTGAAATGAACCGTAAAGCTTTGCGTTTGAAATAACGATTTCTTTTGATTGCAGAGTTTTGTTGTTGCTCCTGCCGTGGACCTGAGAACATTTATTTCGGGTCTCAAAGATCTTTGAGGCCACTGAACATCCTCGGAGACCCCCGGGTGCTGCTGTGATCTCTAGAGTCTATTGGATAAGTCAGTCTGTGAAGCTTCCTGTGGGATTCGCTGGGAGGAACATGTCAAGAGCCATGTTCGTCCTGTTAAGTACTGTCATCGCTGTGGGGACCCAAGGGGAAATTCCCCTCTGGTTTTCGTACCAAGAGCAGTGAGCCCGTGAATCACAGACGTAACCGTGGGCCCCTCTTCCCACTGGCTACCAGACGGCTCAGAAAACAGGCGTGCCACTTTGCGCCCTAAACTCACTCATGGATCGTCCTCGTATTTCCTACCCTAACTTTCTCTTTGCCTCATTTCTGCTTACTGAGTTCGTGTTTATTTGACCTAGCTTCATGAACAGTATGTACACTTCCTTAAACCCTTTTTTGGACCGAGACAGGATCTAAATAAATCAATGCATCAACAGTGTTATTTTCCCCTAAAAGTGCCTTTCTCCCCTAATTTCTATTTGGGATGACCCTTGTATGAAAGTGGGAGTTAACACTTACTGAGCACTGACCACCGACTAGCGCTATGCAAAGCACTTGACATGGATAACAACTCCTGAGACTTCTGTGCTACTACTTTTCAGAGAAAGACCCCGAGGCTTAGATGTATAATGTCGCTGGCCGGGGCCACGGAGGCAGGGCTGGAATCCCACCTCCGGCTGGCCTCACAGCCACCGCCGGCCTCAGCTGGAACCCGCGCCTTCCTCCTGAAGGCCTTTTCCCTGGATTCCCTTCTGTCGAGGTGGCCTTGTAAGTGCCTCTTGATTCTGTTCTGTGTGTCCTCGGTCCATCCCCTTATTTAAGGGCCCTTTTGATCTGCTGGGATTCTGGCAAGAGCTTCTCAGATCTCTCTGAATCTATCCCCTGAGCCTCTGAAATACAAAGGTCTCCACAAGTTCCCGATAGGGTGTCCCGATCATAAGACAGAGTCCAGTTTCCTTTGTCTACCATGCAGGACCATGATGACCTGTCCTGGTCTAACCAGACACAGAGTGACCAACCCCATGCTCCCCGGACAGTCACTGCTTCCCAGCCAAGGGTCACAGGCTCATACCTCAGGGGCCTTGCCACACTGTTTCCTCCTCCCCCGCCTGGTAAACGATCCATCTTCCACACTTCAGTCAAAATGCCATCCCCATTCTCAAACAGTTTCCCAGTCCCGGAGTCTCCAACCCTCATCTGTGAATTCCCCATTTAGTGAGCCCTCCTCACCATTTATTACTTATGTCCTATTCATTTGTCCATGTCCCTTATTGGACCCAGAGCCCCCGGAGGACAGGGGCTGTGTTGCCTTCCCCACCTTGGAGCCCCGTCCCCTCCCCAAGGGCCCAGCACACAGCGGCCACTCGATAATCACCGAATGTTCACCCAAGTGGCAGGTCTGAACCGGACTTTTGCACCTCCCTACAGCGCCTCTGCCCCCAAGCCCCAAACCCAAGGATAAAGGGTTACCACTGATTTGCAGCTTTGGGAAAATTAGAAAAAAGGGCCTCCCATAGGGTGCCCAGGCCGAATGTCACTCACTCTACGAATACTTCCCAGGGGGCGGGGGGCAGGGGGGTGGCTCTCAGGCAGATTTAGCGTCTCCCCTAACTGTGGATGGCACCCACATTACATCTCAATTCCTCCCTCACTGCTTGGTCACACTGCTGGACTCTGAGGAGGGGAGGGGAGGATCACGTCTTAGGCACCTTTGAGTCTCAAATGCCCAGGCTCATGCCTTTCATGTCCCTGGTGGATGTTCAGTAAACGTTTTCGACTGAACGCACAGCTCCAATCAAGTCACCCCTGTTCCCGACCTTCACAGAGCCTCCCACCTACCTCCTGATCATTTCGAGCTCCCAGTCTGGCAGCCCAGACGCTCAGCCCCATGGCTCTCCGTTCACCTCCACCTCCACCTCCTCCTGCTCAGATCGTCTACACTCATCCACGGTGCGGGCACAGTGGGCTCCTGAGCATCTCTTTCCTCTGGGCCTTCACTCACCTGTCCCTCTGCCCACGGTGCCCTCTTCTCTCTCCACCTGGCTTGTCAAAATTCTACCTGTCCTTCAAGACCCAGCTCCAATACCATCTTCTTCAGAACGCATCCCACCCATGACGTGGCCTCTTGGAACTAAGATCGAGTGTACCTTGTCCTTCCCAAGTCATTCCTCGAACAGAGCTCTGTGTTTGAATGATGTATGTGTAATTCCAGTGTTCTGAGGGCAGTGACCGCCAGACTTCAGTTCAGTGCACATAGTAAGTGCACAGTGAATATAGGTCTACACAGAATAGGGAATCCAGCACTACACCCGCACACAACGAGGCCGCCAGTTCATGCTCAAGGAAGCAGCAGGAACACCTCCTCTCCTCCTCTTTTTCCTCCATTCTGCAAAAGGTGAGCTCAGGGAAGAACTGCAAGAATCGCCCCTCCCTTCCTGCCCCCAGCCAACAGAGTGTGGCCTCCCTTCTGGAGAGGTAAGACCAAGGTGTGACAGCTGGCCTTCCTTTGCTCCACCCCCTTTCTTTTCCCCAAAACAGAGGAGAAATTCACCTCTGTCCGACTGCGTTGTTTTCCAGTTCCTGCGGGACAGGACACACGCAGACAGCAGGCACGTGGCGCCCAGCACTCAGCGCCCCTCCACGGCGACGGTGCAGACAGGAGCCTCTCTCTCCAGCATGCAGCACCTCACCTCTGCGCCCCCGGCCGCCCTGGTCCTCAGCCTGGTCCTCAGCCTGGTCCTCGTCTCCTTCCACTCGGCTTGCCTGGCAGGTCGAACTGTGAGCTTTATTCTTGGCCTCCCTGGGAAGGGGAAGGGAGGGCAGAGGGGGAAGGGAAGGAGGAGGATTCCTAGACTAGGGTTGGTCTGCACAAAGAGGAAACAATCCTTTCTCATCTGAAGGATTAGGCAGGGGGTGGGAGGTGGGGGTGGATGGGAAGTGTCTTATCTTTACTCCTGTTCTCAGCTAGGACAGGAGCAGCTACCTCTGTTGTCCTCTGCCACAAAGAAAGAGGGGCAATGTACAGAGCCTCTCTCGGCGGGGGGCCAAACCAGCCTAAAATGACAATTTTCGGGTGGTGTCTCTCAGGGGGGCTCTGGGCTGCTGAGCTTTGCAAAGCTCCCTTTGCAACCCCTCCCCTCCCCTAAGGTCTTCTGACCCCACCTTGACCCTGTGCTTTCTTTGCAACATTCAGGAAACTTTAATGCATGAAAGCTGCCATACACTGTCTACCGTTCTCCCGGGACATGGGAGGTGTGGGGTTATCGCCTTGTGCAGGCTGGAGCCTGGAGCCCTTGAGGGCTGCCCCCGGCCAGGCTCCCCAGGCTGGACTCTGAACCTCATGCAGAGAGACCTCTCTTACCCTCCCGTGACCCTACCCTTCGCTTTGATCTCCCTCCTCAGCTCCCCTGAGAACGCGGTCTGCCCTGCTCCCTGGCTGAGTCTGCCTCAGCCCGTCTCTCTCCAAACCGTTGCCCACCACCCCCTCGTTCAGCCTGTATCTGCCTCTCTGGCCCTCACGGTCTCTCCTGCGGAGGTTCAAAGGGCCTGGGCGCTCAATGCTCGTGAGCCTCAGTGCCGGCTGGCACGGCCTCCTGGCTGCGGGGCTTTGAGCAAGTTCCTTGCCCTTTCTGTGTCCCAGCTTCCTTATTTATAACATGGGGATAATCTTGTGCTTATACGTAGGGGTGATGAAATTAGATGGCTGCAGGGAAATGCCTCTGAATAAACCAACTCACGGTAAACACTTAATGAAGGTTAACGTCTTCATTTGTACAGCAGAACCCCTTCCCGAATAAGAGCGTTCTGCGTCTGTCTTTCCGTTTACCCTTTCAGTGCCTTGCTGAGGATTTGGCCTCAAAAAACTTGACAAGTTTAAAAAACAAACAAAAACGTGACACATTTAAGCACTGAGTAAGTAGCTGGGTCTTCCTAGCAGCCTTTACTTGGAAGTGACCCCACATGGTACCCATCCCTGGCTGTCTCTGCTTATGAGGATGACATTGAAATTCTCAGGAACGTATAATTAGGCGAATCAGTTTGAACCGTATAAAATTGCTGGGCAATTTTTGACCTACAGAAGTGGCGATTTCACCTGGTTTCGCCCAACGCTAACATCCAAGTGACTCGTTTTTTTCCACTCACTTGCTCTAGACAGGAACCACTTCCATTCAAGGGTCGAGGGGAGGTGAAAGTCAGGGTCAAGAGGTTATTTTCTGTTATAAGGGACATTAAAACGTTGAGGAATCCATTACTCCAAAACAAATAAAGACCCAGCTCTAAGCCATTTAGCTGTAAATAATTTACAGTCACAATCAGATTACATCAAGGTAATGACTACACTTTAAGCAGGACATTAAAGTACCTTGGGGGGGGGGTGCATAAAATTAGTCTGAGTGGCAATTTTGTGGCTTTGGCTACTTAAGAAATTTCCTCCTAACTTGTCGTGCTCTGTGACACCAAGGTCCTTTGAAGGACATGCTGACCCAGGTCAGGGGAGCCTTGAGAATTTCCAAACCATTTTTCTTTTTTCAATTCCTAAGCAGCAGATTGAACAGCGATAGTTTCCAGAAAGAGTCTTCAGAACTGGTCTGTTGGTCCTCCTCTACCGAGGTTACTGGAAGAGGGGACAGGGGAGGCGGGGACTGATTGAAAGAAGGTCACTTATTCTACCTAGATTAGCAGTAACATGGCTTTTTTTCCTGATGGAAATTCTGTGTGTCTGGGCTGGGCTTCCAATACAGTAACCACCAGCCACAGATGGTGACTGAGTGCTAGAAATGTAGCTAATCTGACCAAGAAACTGCATTTTTAATTTAATTATTTTAATAAACTTAAATAGCCACCAGTGGCCATACTGTGAAACAGAGCAGACGGAGGTCAGCTCTCCTCTTACTCTGTCGGGACAGGGGGCATGGCGCCAGCTTTCTTCCTTGGAGATCCTGTGTTCATCCCCATAACCCACCTCACCTCCCAAGCTCTGATACAACTCTCAGAATTACTGCTGAAGCTTCCTTTATCACTGGGCTCCATGCTTCTTCATCAAGGAACATTCTTTTTTCCTTTTCTTGATTTAATCGTCATTGTATTTTTTTCCATAACCAGTTAGAAGGGACATTCTAAGTGCTGAGTATTCTATCAACCTCTAGAATTCTTTGTACGGTATTTAACTTTTTTTGATAACCATCTTCCTGAGTAATACCATTATCTTTGTCAGAAATCAAGACTCAAGGTCAGATTTCAATGTCTGTTTGTTCAAGGTCTTCTTTTCTTTTCTTTTTTTTAAGATTTCATTTATTTACTTTTAGAGAGAGGGGAAGGAAGGGAGAGAAACATCAATGTGAGAGAGACACGTCAGTCAGCTGCCTCTCACACACCCCTGCGCCGGGGACCTGGCTCGCAAACAACCCACAACCCAAGCATGTGCCGTGACTGGGAATCGAACCAGCAACCTTTCAGTTTGCCGGCGGGTGCTCAATCCACTGAGCCATACCAGTCAGGGCTATTTGTTCAAGGTTTTGAAGGGAATTGAAGATAGTTTTGAAAAGACATTCCGGATTTTTAAATGACTATGTTACTATATACTAGAAAATCCATTTTATATTTATCTACCTGTACAGAAAGCAGCTCAAATAGAGTGTTTGGAAAGCTGTATATAGCAGGCCCTTGGTAACTAAAGGTCAGTGCACAATGGAGACAAAGCATCTCTGAATGGGAACAGACCACGACAGGAAAAGGGACTGCATGAGTCTGCTCTGGCAGCCATAACAAAATACGACGCCCTGCGGGGCTCGAACAACAGGAATCTATTTTCTCACAGTTCTGGAGGCTTACGTTGTTAACAGCGTTGGCTTCTCCTGAAGCCTCTCTCTCCGACTTGCAGATGGTCACCTTCTCCCTGTGTCCTCACGCGGGTCTTCCTCTTCGGAGAAGGACCCCAGTCACATTGGGTTAGGGCCCACACACAGGACCCCATTTCACTTTATAATTACCTCTTTAAAAACCTTATTTCCACTTACAGTCATTACTGGTGGTTTGAACTTCCACGCCTGAATTTGAGGGAGGGGGACACGATTCCGTCTATAACTAGGGGGTTAACTTTGCTGCATGAAGCCTAGATAGGAACTCCTATAATACTTTCACAACACTCACTACTGATTTATAAAAAAAGATTCCAAACTCCATGCCTGGGAAGGGCTTTTCCTACTGCCTGAGATTCTCTTCTGTCTTTCCTTCCAGAAGCAAGCAGTGGCAACAGCTCAACCTCGACCAACCACCACCCAGACCCCGAGACTCTGGAACAGTGCAACAGTAAGCTACTGCCGACTGCCCTCACCCCAGAGCTGGCCCTGGGGCTGGGAGGGGAACTCCTGGCTTGCTGTTACCTGGCATGGGGTGGTTGAGTGCTGGCCTGGCCTTCCTATGCGCTGGTGTCGCTTGCTCCGGCCTCCAGAGCTGTTTGCAGAGGATGTCTAAAAAGCAATCTTGACCTTGGCTGACATCGAGGCTCACCATCTTTGGTGCAGATGGCTTTAATGACCCATCCCTATGACAGCGTCCAAACTTGCCCTTAGCTCAAAGGCTTATAGAAGTTGGAGTGTGGGAAGACCCCAAAACCCAGCTAGTCCCACCGCTGCCCACGGCCAGAGCTTTATTTTTGTACCTTTTGCATGTTTCTGTTCTTCCTCTATTTGAATGCTTCCAGCCACAAGGTGGTTGGTGCTTCATAAAGCAACCACTATTACACGTGTCTAATTAACAGAAAGTTTGGCTGTATCCTAAGTCTGGCTTCGTCATTCGGCCCTCATTGAATGACCAAATGTGTTCACTTCGGGGCACTTACAGAGGAGGATAATAGGTAAGAATGTGCCAAGGTGAAGAACACGGCTTTGGAGTCCAGGGCACTTGGGTTTGAGTTCTAGTTCTGCCATCCCGTGACCTTGGGAAAGTTATAGGCTCAGACTCTGTGTAAAATAAGAATCATAACTGTACCTATCACTTTACAAGGCCTAAACAAGGTAGCGCGTGTAGACCATTTAGTATAGTTCCTCACGTGTTTTAGTAAAGCTTAACTATCGTGTTGTTATTATTGTTCCTGTTATGACTATTAGAGAAGAGGCGGGGCTGGTGTGATGCTCTCTCCCCTCCCCCCAGATGTGGACTTCTGCCCGCAAGCATCGCGCTGTTGCCACATTGGAGTGGACGAGTACGGCTGGATTGCGGCCGCTGTGGGCTGGAGCCTCTTATTCCTCACCCTCATCCTGCTCTGTGTGGATAAACTCATGAAGTTAACTCCCGACGAGCCAAAGGACGTGCCAGCGTGAGACGGAGAATCAGCGCCAAGAACGTCAACGGCCACCCGACGGTGGCTAGTTAGGCTATGGCTAACGGCAGGAATGGAGTAGCACCCGCGTGGTTTCTAGTAAAGTCATTTTCACCTTTAAACTTCAGTTACTTTTAAAAGGGAAGAAAGGGTGCTCCGTGTAAGGAAAGGTCAGTGTTGCCAATTTCAAAAGGTACGTGGGCCCGTCTGAGCCCCAAACATCTCTTCTCAAGATAGTCTTTGTGGGAATTGCTTCTGTTTTAACCATCACTTTCTTCTGGGCTCCAAGGGGGTGCACAGGAAACATAAGACCTGGTCTTTCAGTCAACACGTTTGAAATTAAACTTGTAGCCTTCTCACCAAACACAGGTCGTTGTCATCTGTCCCTCATTTCAGTCAAGGGCATCCCGGTCATTTCAAAATGTAAGGATCACCTTTGACACCCCCACTGTCCTCACCCCCGTGTCCGATGCTTCTCCAGCTCTGTTCTTTCCTCAGCTACACCTTCCATGGCCATCTTGTGTCATCCTTCCTGCCAGCAGCCTGGTTTTGGTCCTCGCTACATCGTCCCCACGTTATTGCAGGGATAATTCCTTCCCCGCCCTGCTCGCCACTCCCCACGGGTTGCTGCCACACAGCCTGGCCCCGAGCCGTGCACCTGAATCCAACCACCCGACTCCCAGCGCAAGGGCACAGGGCTCTGCCTGGCGCACTCCGCCACTGGGTGTCTCCCAAGTCCTCGCTGCTCTCCACCTCTGCCTCCCCATCCCACCTCCAGAATGAAGGCCACGGCTCCACATGCAGCTCAAAGGCTTGCCCTGCCTCAAGGCGTCCTCTTGGGGGTGCAGCGCTGGCTCTGCCCTGAGGCGCAGCCATCATGAATGGACCTTCTGTTAGCAATCAGTGAACGGATACTTCTGGGGCACCGTGAGCTCCTATGTCCGTCCAGTCAACGAATGAACGAAGGAGCCCTCGCCCCAGACGAACTTATCACCATCATTTTGCGTTCAGAATCTCCATTTTTCTCTAAGTGGTTAAAATAACCCAACTTCCAAAGAAGCCAGTGGGTTTGATCCCTGTTCTCTGTTACTCACTCAGCACGGGGACATGGCCTGTCACTGGGAAGTGAGCCAGTGGGTTTGGAGGAGGGGAGGGTGGGTTCATCGGAAGGAAGAAAGGACGACATGACTTTCTTTCTGAAGCAATGTCTGCCCTTGGTTAGGAACCATGTATTTAGACTGGATCAACTCTAAATAATCAAAAGACCCAAAAGTGCGAGGCCTCTGGAATAGGAAGAAACGTGTTGCAAAGGTGGCAAATGACTCAAAGCTGCCCAATGCTGTGGCAGAAATTTGAAATCAATTTCCCTGACAATGGGAACGAAAGGGATCCCCCAGCTCACTCTGAAGAGCCAGCCAGTTTCAGAATCTCCGTTGTTAAATCAGTAAAGTGGGACGGACTTCTTGTGCCTGAGGGTTCAGTAATCGCATGAACAGAAGTGCCTGCATGATGCCCGGTATGTGCTGGGGACATGCCATGAGTCTGTGTCCCACTTTTTTAGAGGTTCAGGGAGTTTCCACAATACGCGAGGGCCTAATTCCTTAGCAATCAGCGGCTTCGGTGATGAGCGCCCTTTGATTTCGTACCTGCGCACATTTCTGAAACAGAACAGTGTGCCATCGTGGGAAGAGCACCAATTCCAAAAAGAAAAGAAAGAAGGGAAATTAAGATCGGTTTCTGGCCAATGAGGAGAGAAACACGTCACTGCCTTGCAGAGCATCAGTCTTCCAAGTGAAAAACGTTAAGACTTGGACCAAACCGGTGGTTACGAACTCGTAGAGCTGCCTGAGGTGCTGAGCAGAGGGGTGAACGCGAGGCCCCTCCCTGCAAACAGGGCCCGAAGCGCTGATCTCTCTCATATATCAGGTTCCCCTGGGATGATTTAATCTGCTGCTTTAAAAAGCAGAGAGTTACGGCACTAGATGGTGTCTGAGATCTCCTCCCATCTGCAGCAACATGTAGATTATTTTTTTTAATTTATTAATTTTTTTAAGAGAGAGAGAAACATTGATTTGTTGTTCTACTTATTTATACATTCATTGGTTGATTCTTGTATGTGCCCTGACCGGGGATCGAACCCGTAACCTTGGCTTATTGGGCTGATGCTCTAACTGACTGAGCTACCCAGACAGGGCTAGGTTCGTAGACTTCATGGAAGTGAATTTCGGGTGGATGCTGCCACCCTCACATTAAAAGGTAGATATTCTGTGACTTGCTTTTCTTTCATCTGCCCAAGAGGAAGGCAGATCAAATCTAAACAATTGCTCTTTTCTTTGAGAGGAAAGACAGGTAATTCAACGACTATGCCTCCCAGATGCTGTCTCAGATTTGTTCTCAGCATGGAATCTATTCTAGCAAAGCAAACATTTGTCAATAAATTTTTTTTAAAAAGTATCAACTTTCAGGCATCTAAGAACTTCCTGGTATAAAGTAGCAAGACCTGTCTAAGGGTAGATGTACTTTTCATTTAAAATTTTTGCCTGTAGTAGTCACTGCTGTCCTCATAATGTACGACACAGAGCTGATACCATTCCAGGCATTTCTGTATCAAAATGTCCTATGCAGAAACAGAATCATGAACATTAAGGTGTGACACAATTACCTGATTTTTAAAATCATCGTTTTCAAATCTATTCCTTTTTATGTGCACAATACCAAAGGGCTGCTAACCCAAATATAGAATTTTCTATTAAGAATGAAATGTACCATGCGAGATTAATCAAAAATAAGTCTTAGGCTCACTTGGGCCTCTTTTCCACAAAACCAAATGCGAGCATATTTTTAAACTTAGAGAAATACCCATCTGGAAATGCTTTTGATGAAGAACAGCTCTCTCTGTCTGAACCCGGGCATGCATTTGGAAGTCACAGGTGTGACTCCACGGTCTTTGTCGAGGGGCGGTGGGCGGGCCCTGTCCTACCTGATGTCCACAGGCGGCCTCACTGGGCTCAGCCCCTCCCTCCCACTCCCTTCCAGCCTGACCTTTCCATTGAACGTGTGAAGAATCGAGTCACTCCTCTACCTAACATCCCCCAGTGACTCCTCACAGTGAACGGGGAAACATCCGTACTACGAACATTTGTATTAGGACGACCGGTAAGGCCTTCTATAATCGGATCCCCAGCATTTCTCTAGCTCTGCCTCTCGTGTATCCTGCAGGCGAACCCAGGTTTGAATTATTTCATCTCCCTAAACGTGCCAGGCTGACACTGTCCCCCAGGCGCTCCTTCTGGCTGCCCACACAGCCTGGGACATATCTTCCCGTGAGGCAGATTTTCCGTGAACCAAGAGGAGCCTAAACTTCAGGTCCCCTAACTTGCATGCCCCAAACACTCCTACCTGGGCCTTCTACCTAATTTTGTAAGTCTTTCTCTTAAAGGAAGGCCCTCTACTGGTATGCACTTTGGGCCCCATAAACCTGGACTTGCCCTCGCATTTACCCACGCCCTACCCCGATCAGATTCATTTGGTTTGACTGGGATTGACCTTCCAAGTCAAGCTGTCCCCTCTTCCCCGGACGGACACACACACACATGCACATACACACGCACACGTGCACACGTGCCCACCTCGGTGGCCTGTGCTCACCTCCAGGACAGCACTGTGACAAAGGTTGTCTCTGACCAAACTCCAGGCAGGTTCCTCTGAACCCACTTTTAAACTAGGTTTCAGCTTTGGCCTACAAAGCCTACAGACTCTCAACACGAATGATTTTGACAACCCCGTCCCGCGACATTAAAAGACTTAAACACGGACATAGTTTCTAACAATTCAAGGCCGTATCTCCAGGATGACCCCAGTCCCCCTGAAGCCGCCTGAGACAGCTCAAGGCTGCCCAAAGAGTCTACTATTTGTTCTAACCAATGTCTGACGACAGGTCGCCGACCATCCTTTCCTTAAGCACTTACTCAAAAGTGCTCATAGCTGTGACTCCTTCCTCGGTCCATTTGAGGTGTCTATCTATCCAACCATCCATCCATCCATCCATCCATCCATCCATCCATCCCATGACTCAGGACCTGAAAGCCATTCCTTTAAACTGTCATGAGGAAAGATGGGGCCTCTGTCTCCCAGTCTCTGGGGGAGGACACAATCACAGTTTGAGGATATCAAGAGAGCAGGCCCAGTTGGCCTACTCAGCATTCACACTGGCCAACTCTGTAATCTCTCACTCCCCTGACTCTACTGAGCCCCCGTCCACCCCCTGCACTCCTTCACTGTCCTTGTAAAACACCCAGTCTTCTCTGCACAAACCGAAGTTGAGTTCGGTTCACACTGGACCCTCCTCCCATTGCAACAGTATATTACTGATTAAAATCTGTCCTTGCCAATTTAGTGTCCAGTTTTAATTTGACCACTAAGCCCTTTGGACTATTGTATCTCCCTGCCTGTCTTTCTCACTGATCTCTCTGAAGGCAGGGACTGCGCTTTTAACCTCTGACTCCTCCTACCAGTGCCTGGGCATGCAGCAAAACTCGGTAAATTTTTGATGAATTAGTGCATCAGAGCCGGCCCCGGAACGTGGTCTGCGCAGATAACCACAGTGAAGCGACAGACCTCTGAAGACAAAGGCGGAGGCTCCTAGGAAAACTTGGGGTTTCGAGGTTTAAAAACATTTAAATTATTGTTTCTATAAGTTGATAATTATACGTATTTAAGTCCTTTGTGGAAACGAGCAACTGGCAGACCTACTCAACGAGTTAATTCTATGATGAGAGACTAAATATATAAATGGACAAGGACCAGACCAGACCTAAAAATAGAACTTTGACCCACAATCTGCAGCAACCAGTTCAGGAAGCCAACCCACCACCCACAGCAACTTGTCTAGGACGGCAAACCGCCCTCCGCACAAGCAGACCAGGGGCCAAACAACCTTCATGCAATTAATTTCTGTGCCCACTTCCAACCTAGGGCCAACCGGGGAAAGCCAAATATGTGCCCTAGACCACTCCTCGCGTCCACCTACAGCTGCCGCCTGCCGGTAGCCTCCAGCCGGGGCCCACCTGAAGCCCCGAAGCCTAACCCTTCCCCCCGGGGAAGCCTTCCCGTGCCCCTACCTGCCTCTGAGTCTCTGCCAAATAGAAACGGGGGTGCTGACTCCACTCCGACAGCAAGCTGGGGACAAACAGCTTTCGCTTGCTCTCATTTGGGTGGTCTGTGTTTATTCCCACCGTGACTATTTGTTGGACACTTTGTTGAAACACTCGTCCTGACCTGTGTACCTTAATAAAGGCCTTTTCTTCTTTAAGCGCAGAGATTCCTGTTGCCAGGTCAAAGTGAGGGGAACGGCTGAAAGAGGGGTGTTGTGGGCTGAATTGTGTCTGCCCCTATGTTGAAGCCCCTAACCCCAGCACCTCAGAATGGGACGTTATTTGGAAATAGGGTCATTGCCGATGTCGTTAAGACGAGGTCACACGGGAGCAGGGTGGTCCCTGATTTGACCTGTCCTTCCATTGTGGGGAGACTCCGACACGGACAGCGCATGGGGAGAACGTCATGTGAACACGAAGGCCGTTCGGGTGATGCATCTGTGAGCCAAGGACGCCCAAGGACGGCCAACAAACCAGTAGTAGCTCAGGGAGGGCCGTGGGACAGCTTCTCCCTCACAGCGCTTAGAGAACTAACCCTGAAGACGCCCTGATCTCAGACTTCCAGCCTGCGCCACTGTGAGACAATGCGTTCCTATGGGGCTTGGCCACCCAATTTGTGGTACATTGTTACAGCAAAGCTAGCAAACGAAAACAAGGAGTGTTTTGGAAAAACAGCAGTTCCCACTCGAAACCAAAGGTGACCTTGTGCTCCAGAGCTCGCAACGTATGAACCAGAGACATGGAAGCAACCAGACAGGCAGGATGCAATTCTCTTGGAAGTTCCAGCCATGAGCGTATAGAGTGACTCACCCTCGGCGACAGGACATGCTGGGTAGCCTTCCTGCACCTCCCTGTGGCCCATGACAGCTCTCCTTTCTCACACCACGCACTAGTTGCCCAAGAACAAGTCAGATGGTGAGACCCTGCCTTGGGAGAATGCAACCAGAGGTGACGGGTGCCAGCCCCTGGGTCACACACGCCCTATGCACCATGCAAAGGCATGGTTCCCATCCAGACTTACCTGTGTGAGAGCTGGGGGTGGCAGGGACGGGGGAGGAAGCAATTCGGGCCTCTCCTGCCAGGTCCTGGGCAGCTGGAAGCCCCCTTCTAATCAACCCCTCTAAAAAGCCCACACTCAGGCGGCCCTGGCCGGAGTGGCTCACTTGGCTGGGTGTTGTCCTGTAAACCAAAAGGTCACAAGTTCAAGTCCCTGTCAGGGTACACACGTAGGTTGCAGGTTTGGTCCCTGGTCAGGGTGTGTGGGAGAGGCAACCGATCGATGCTTCTCTCACATTGATGTTTTTCTTTCCCTCTCTTTCGCCCTCCCTTCCTCTCTCTCTAGAATCAATAAAAGAAAAAGAAATATAAAATAAAACACCCTCAGTCTGGGAACACACATGCACACTGCCATCCTGTCCTCGCCGTGCTCCGGGGTTCCTGAGTGGGTTCCCCTTACAACCCCTCCCTGCCACCTGGCAGTGCCAAGGGGGATTCTGTCCCTGCCTGGCGCTGGTGGCCAGGGAGGTGACAGAGGCCAATGTATGGCACCCTGGGGCCCTGGGTGCACATGGGAGTGGGTCAGGGATGGGGGGCGAGCCTGCTTGCCGCCCACCGGGACCAGGTAGGCCCTTCTAGAACAGTTCCCATTGTTCATAACTCACTCAGGTTTCCTTGAGGGATGGGCCCTTTTGAAAATTTGCATAGAGGTGTCCTAAGGGTTGCTAAAACCTGGGGAAAAAGAAGCTACACATAAGATGTGGCACTGGCTTTTGATGACAGGCTTGTCTGGCGCAACACACACTTGCTACCTAACTTCTTTGCAAATGCACGGTTTAAAAAAATAAACGACACAGAAAAGAAAGGGCTGAAGTTACAAAAGACGTGATTAGAAACAATAATCAATCGTGGGACGACTAGCAGAGTGCCACTGATGACGGCGCACAGCGTGATGGCGGTACCACCCACTAGATGGCAACCGCGGGGTTCTGTGATTTCCACGTGCGAAGCAGCCGTCCCTCATCCCCACTAAAGGGACAGGGCCCAAAATGCAATTATCATATTTCTTTTATGACACCTTCATTTCTATCAACAAGGAACAGAAGCTAACATGTTCCTACAAAGAGAAGCAAATGTCTATTGTCATTGACCTAGCCTTCTCTCCCAAATTTTGTATTATTATACAACAGTAGTATATGTATACACAATCTACGAAGTACAGTGGGTAATTAAAATATACTTTGGAGAGCCTTGAATCAAATATTCTTCTGAGCACTGATTTACAAGCTATCGAGCCATGAAAAGACATGGAGGAACCTTAAACGCAGGTTACTAAGCTCAGAAGCCCGTCTTAAAAGACTACCTACTGTCTGATTCCAACCAGATGACGTTCTGGAAAAGGTATAACTATGGAGACAGTGAAAAGATCGAGCGTCGTGGGGAGGAAGGGACGCAGAGGTGGCGCACAGGGACTGTTAGAGCAGGCAAGCTTCTGTATGATACAACGTGGCAGAGACACAACACGCACGTGTCAAAAACCACGGCCCGAACTGCCCCCATCCTTATGGACATCTCTGCAGGGGGTGGGGTTCGCCGCAGCTCTCACTCTTGTCACTCTGTCATCCCCGGCCTCTGCCAGGTCCCTCTCCTGTTCCTCTTTACTTGTTTTTACCCCTATTCCTGTCTCTCATTCTGCTCCCAGCCCCCAAGGCAACCACACGCGCCCCCATACGTGCTCTTGGAAGTGAAGAATTATGACGAGTTCAGGGGTGCTGAATTCGCATAAACCAGATGCCCTCCTGCCTCTCCCTTTGTTTATTCGATAGCACCGGTTTAAGGTCTATTCGTCCTGCTATGCCCACTTGTCCAGAGCATCTAGCGGCTGCAGAGAATTCCACTGCGGGAGTCCCCACGGTTCACTTCTCCATTGTCTGGGACATGCATCCTTGGATTAGCTCCAAGCCCCACTCCCGCATCACACAAAACCCCCATGCTCCCTTTGTGGGCCTGTGGACATATTTTCCTGGGAAAGATTGCCAGATGGAGCAATGCTAGGTCACTGAAGAAATACATTCTTAATTAAACGAAGTATTACGGGATAACCTGTTTTTTAAATCAGTGTCTGGAGATTTCATTCAGTTGTCCCAGACATTGAAATTGACTTTTCATTGTTTCTTTCTATCTTCCTGTTCCAGGATAGACATCAATTGTGTCCATGCCTCACCCTAGCATAATATACCCAGCATCCCACTGTGAGAGATTGAATTCGATTTACTGAATTCAATTTTATTTTGGATCTGAAGACAGCATTGCTATTGATTTGTATCAGAGTTAGCGTTTTTCTTTTAATGTGATTTTTTGAAAGGTTGGCTATAAATAAAATTCTTGGCAAGTGTGCATTTTCGCTGAATTAAAAAATAAAATGTATTGCCCTGTTACTATATTCCTGGCTCCAGGGCAGGTTTTTCACCTTCAGATATGCCCAGGGTCATGCCAGGTTTGGAGGAACGTGGAGAAACTATTTTTGTCCAAGAGATTAACTTTGCCGCTGACATTGTTGCAACTATGAGTGGGATTGCAGTGTGTTTCTCCCCGGATTGAACCAAAACATACACGTTGTGAGTCCATTCTGAAAGTCTCCCAGCAGTGAGGACACACGGTGGAGTGGGTCATGCGGTTGCATGACAGTCACATTCTACGCTCAGATGCTGAGAAAAACACAGGCGTCGTGGCCTACAGTTCACACTGAGCACATTTCAGACCACTGTCATTCCGTCAAATACCAGGATGCAGGTGCCAGGGAGGCACCATTAAGGAATTAATTAAGGAATTTTAATCCTTTCAAAAATTATTTTTAATATTTTAGAGTAACTTTCACAGACTTCATATACCACGATAAGAGCTCCGTTTTCCCAGGAGACAGACAGAACCTCCCATAGTCCCCCACCATCTCCAGTTGGCGTTCAGATCGAAAGCTTTCCCCCTCATCTCTGCATAAATAGGAACAAACAAACCTCTCACCTCCTGCTTTCCCAGGGGCAGCTTCCTTCAAGGAGCCCAGGTTAGGGGCGGGGCGGCAAGGAGCCAGGTGGGTAAGGCCTGTGGGGTGGGAGGAATTGGCATGTAAGGCAAATCAGATCTCCCTGATGGTCTACAGGGTGATAACATTTAATTGCTTTTTACCCCAAGATATTTAGCTTAGCATTTAATGTGATTTACACTGTTTTTACATGCATCTGTGGGTTAGCATTTAGCTTAGCATTTAATGTGATTTCAACTGTTTTTATACGCATCTGTGGGTTTCAAAGAAACCCAGGGAGATCATGTGAGCTGGCAGTCATGTCAGTCTAAGCCGCTCAGCGGGGATTAGACACACACACACACACACACAATATATATGATTCTCCCCAAGCTTGGGATTCTCTGCTTTAAATCCTTACCAGCAAGACTGCCTGGGTTACTGGGACGACAGTGACTCACGGAATCCGAGTTGGAAGGGGCCTCAGAGGCAAATGTACTCCAGCTCCTCCTCCTTTCCTTCTCTTTCTCTCTTACACGCACAGACACACACACACACACTCTGAGCCACACCTCGCAAAGGGACGACCTGTCCTTGCTTGGTGACTTCCAGTAAATGATGTTCATCACACTGTGCGAAAGCCCCTCAAAAGTCATAAATACTGAAAATATCTCCATCTTATAGCCTATCGCTCATAATTTGCCTCACGGAAAAATAATTCAAAGGAAAAAAAACTAGGAAATAGTCTGGAAAAATATTAGTTGTTTACCATATTTCACTATTCTAGATAAGGTCACATATTGGGAAAAGGATCCTAAACATCAAAGGACAAGGTAATGGTAAGATAATATTACTCTGGGATATTATAAAGATGTAAACCATTACTATGAAAATTATGTGTAAGATATTTTGGTCACATTATAACATATTTTTAAATATATAGCTCTATTATTCGATGCTGGCGAGAGCACAATGAGATGTATTCTAAAAATGAATACTGGGGATATAAATTGGCCCAGATTTCTATTTGCCTCAGCAACTTCAATTCTAAAAATTTATTCTAAGGGAATAATCTGAAAATGAGATACTTTATACACAAAGATATTTAGACACCATTATATAACAGCAAACTATTAGAAACAACCAAATGTTTAACATTAGGGGAATGGTTAGATTATGCGGAAAACAAATACAGCCCCTCCTACCATGCGAGGATACAATGAGAAATCTGCAACCCGGAAAAGGGTTCTCATCCTGCCAACCAGCCACCCTGATCTCCAGCTTCCACCTCTAGAACTAATCACATACTTCATATTCAGGCAGGAACAGTGAAGGAATCAGCAACTCCTGTGCTGAAATGTTAAAGGAACTGGGAGTGCCAACCACATTAAGAGAAACAAACGTAATCAAATTGCCGAAGGAAAAAAATGATTTCAGCAAAGGAATCAGCACAGATACATGGAAGCTATAAGATAAATAATAAATTATACAAGTGTTTGGGAAAAATTTTAAATAGACATAAAATCATGATAACATGGGTATTTAATGAGATATAAAACATACTTATGATCATGCCAGTAAAGAAGAACAGGATAGAAAATTGCATGTATGTCCCTCAACGAGGTAAAATAAAATACATACATAAGAAAATGCCTGGCAGGAATTTCACCAAAATGTTGAGGACTGTTTGAGTAAGTTGCATAGTAACCTTGGGAGACACTATAAGGGATTGTGTATCTCTGAGTGGTACACTTTCATGTGTGTTTAATTGTGAATTAAACACCACCATATCTTCTGGGTTTCAGTCTACCATGTAAAGAAACTTGAAACTCTTACGGTACTTGTACCACCTGTGAAGCAGTATAGTGTTAATTGCAAATGGACTTGGGTTAGTCACAAATGTATGTTGCAAACTCCAGGGCAACTGCTTACGAAATAAAATTTGAAGTAAAACTGATATAGTAAAAGAGGAGAGAAAGTGGAAGGATATAAAATGCTCACAAAACCAGAGAAGGAAGAAAAAAGTGGAAAGCCAAAAAAAAAACCACAAAAACCCAAAGAAAAGGTCCATGAATGAAAACAGTAACAAAGATGCTGAACACTAATCCAACCACATCAATAATCACTTTAAATATGAGCAGCCTATATGCACCCATTAAAAGACAGAGACTGTCAGAATGGATTAAAAAAAACAAGAGCTAACTGTGTATTGTCTCCAAGAAACCCACTTGAAATATAAAGACAAAGACAGGTTGAACGTAAAGGGATGGTGACAGATATATCATACTAACACTAATAAAAAGAAAGGTGGAGCAGCTATATGAATGTTAGAGCAGATTTCAGAGCAAAGAGATCTACCAGAGATAAAGAGAAGCAATACAAAATGATAAATGGGCCCGATTTCCAAAAAGACATAACAACCCTCACTGCGTATACTCTTAACAACAGAGCAACAAAAAATGTGAGGCGAATGCTGATAGAACCTGCAAGGAGAGACGGATGAATCACAGTTGGAGGCTTCAGCACCCCTCTATCAGTAACTGACAGGCCTGGCAAGCAGAAAGTCAGTAAGACATAGTTGAATTGAGAGCACCATCCATCAACCGGAGCTAATTGACATTTATAGACTACTATAGCCAACAATAGCAGATTACACATTCTTCTCATGCTCACATGGAACATGCACCAAGACAGACCACATTCTGGCCCATAAAACGCACCTTAACAAATTTAAAACAGTAAACACCATCGTGTTACTCAGTCATCATGTTACTCTAAGTACAATAACAGACACCATTAATCTGAATTAAGTACTGACCTGAATCTGAATGTATTTTACTAGCCATGGAAAATGAAGCAGAGTTTATCTTTAAACAAGCACAAAATTAGGAAATTTACTGCGAGTTAATGTTTTGCTGCCTATTTTAAAAATCCCTGAGCTTATAAATCTAAAGAAATGGTAATATGTTTGCTTGAAAAAAAAATTTTTTTCAGAACCAAAAAGTTGTCAGTCTTGGCATATCTGCAGGCTGACCTGAATGGGTGCTGCATTCTGTTTGCCCTTCTTTGCACGATGGGAGAAAATAGCCCGCTCCTCCAAAGGCCGTCTGCCCGTTGCATTCTCCATCCCAGCCCCTCTCATTTTCCTCGCTGTCTTCTACGTTATCAGTAATGATCATCCATCACTTCGTGAATTATCCCCATCAGCACACAATACATCTGATACCTGTCATGTTACGGTTCCCAGTTAGCAAATGAAAATAGACACCTAGATAAATTTCACTGTTAGATAAGCAACAAATATTTTACCTTTTGTGTCTCATGCACTATTTAAGACATAAACTAAAAAACATATTCCTGGTTTATCTGACATTCAAATTGGGTTCCCCATACTTTTTTTTGACAACTCCACCTTCCAGTTACCACTTCTCTGCTCCCTTCTCAGCAAAACGTCTGAAGAGTTGGTTGAATTCGCTGTTCTCTCCGTTCCCACCCCCTAGTCCTCTGTCATTCCCCCTCCACACCAGCCTCTTTCTCCCACACTCCACTGATGCTGCTCTGGTCAAGGTCATGATGGCCTCTATGTTGTCTGTCTACGGTCTTCCATTTGGAGCAAAGGATTTCCCTGTCTTATTCCCTTATGTATTCTAAATGCCCAGTGCTTACAACAGTGTCTACTGCACAGCTTGTACTTTATAAACATCTGTTCAATGAATGCACTCATGTATCAGCGGTATTGCCACACAATCCAGTCCATTTTCAGTGAGGTTATTTGCTGTTGCATGAGATTCTCGATATTGGAATTAAAAGTCTTTGCAGTTATGCGCAATATACCGTGTTCTCATTGTATATTTATCAACATTCAACTTCATTCATCACTACTTTTCTAAGACATATGAAACAATATCCTTTCCCCCTTCATTTTATGGAAGAGCCTGAGCGGGTTTTGTTCAGTCACATCCATAGCACCATGTCCCCTGCAGGTGTCTAACCCTCCACCTTGGAAAAGGACTAGGTGGGCAGGGAGGCCTCAGACCCAGAATGCATCCCTTCTACAGGAGGACATGTGAGGTCCCTGGTCAATGTCATGGGAGGGAGGTCCTCACCAGAGGCCAATGGAAGGACTTCCAAAGAATGGCTTTTCTGTGTTGACCTGCTCTGTTCTTTCTTTTAAGTAGGCTAAGGTTTGCTTTCTATGTTAGTTTTGTTCTCCAGAATACCATAAAGCAAGTTACTCCCCTTTCTCAGGACAACTCAGGGTATCTGAAGACAGCTTTGTCATCTACGAGCCTTCACTCCTCAGAGTAAACACGTAGTTGCTTGGTGGTCTTCCTCAAATAATGTGGTCTCCAGTCCTGCCATTCCGGTACCTCTTCTCCCCATCTCTCCATTCAATTCATAACGTTCCTTCCAAACTATGGCACCTGTGTTCTTCAAGTAACCAGCAGATAGAAATTCTTATATCCCCTCACTGGGGCAATGTATTTTTACTTATAATGTCTAAGGCTGTGTTGCTCTTTCAAATATCTCCAATGCTCCCAATAATCCCTAACATGTCAGTTAACAACCTCAAATCTCTTTCTATAAGGTCCAGTTAGACGACAGTCCCTTTATCTTACATGCTTATCATAGATTTTTTTAAATCTAGAAGACTTTAAATTTGGTAGGAATATATAAAAATTTGATTTTTTTTTTTTTTGGCCTGTGATTTAGCCTGTCAATAATCATTTTGAATTCTGATCGTCACAGCACAATACCCTCCTTCTAAATTCTGCAGCATCCGAAAACTCAGGAAGTAACTTTGAACCCATGGATGTGAAGCACATACACGCCATTTCTGAGGTCCAGGGCCAGTGACCTCAGAAGGGAAAACCTTAATTATCTGGAGAGAGGGGGAGACAAGTAGGACTTAGTCACAGGCCGAAGCACACCGCTGACGCTGCAGGGATAGCTGAGATGCTACTCCTGTCTGGCTCATCGTCTGTGTGGTCCACATAAGGGGAGGAGAAAGGGGGCCGGTCTGGGCAGGAAATGCATTATGAAGACTGATGCGCATGCCGCGTTAGCCAGTGAAGGAGAGCCCCACGGTCAAGGAAAAGACATCAAGGCAGGCACTTGTCACAAGGGTCCCTCTAAGGTAGTCGCTGGGCCAAAGCCTCTAACTTACCTAGTTAAAGCCAAGGGCTAGAAACGGAACACTGCACTCTGGACCGGGGCCGTCTAGCCTTGGAGTCCTGTCTCACGGCCACGAGCTCCGGGAAGCCTCTGCAGACATCCCTGACAAGTGTCAGGTCAGTGGGGCAAGTGCATTATTAGGCACAAAGGGGTAGGCACAAAGGCCATGGTGCCATTTTGCCCCGGCAGTTAGAAAACGCGGTTGGTCCCCCCTCCCAGATCATATCCCACACCAATTCTCAGTCTTTGGCCCTCTTCCCATCCCTCTCCCTGCTTTGAATCCAAATCGATAGCTTATTGTGAGATCAATTAAAAGGCAATATCCTGACCAGTCCCAATCACCAAAGGAGATTAAGTTGGCTACTTAAAAAAAAAAAAAAAAAGACCAAAACTTACTAAAAGTTTTTGATTGCAGTGTCTCTGATGGTGGAGTTACACTGGTTTTTATTTCCTTCTATTTCGCTAATCTGCATTTTGACCAGGAAAAGTGGAACAAAAAGGTTAGGGTTAATGGGCTACTTATGGTAATGATGTTCTGACTTACATTGGGCTAATTAGGTTCTTTAAAAACTTGGAGCCTTAGGGGGATCTGAGGGGAATTCTGAGCTCTGCCAGCCCCAAAACATTCCTGCTGCTTGTAGAAGGCAGTCACCATGCAGAACTGCTGCTGCAAAGGAAACATTGACATCGTTTGGACCTAAACGCAGCAACCCTGTGTCAGCTTTTAAGCCGTTCTTTTTTTTTTTTAATTTTTTGTACTAATGTTTCCTGTAGACAATCTCAGAATTTTAAAATGCTGAAGGAAACCACTGATTTGAGGTACCGCATCATATCAAGAGGATCAAAACCTTAAGTACTGACGCACGTTTTCAAGGTACTCGTCTAACCCAATCATCCACGACCCACCGACGCGAAATCAATCTTACAATATGCATTTTCCCAACATGTTTTTGCTTCTATATTGCTATCTTTTGGCACAAGTACAACAAGTAACAGTTTAATTACACAAATATGGGTTATCTAGACTTGGGGCCATAATTTTTCAAGTCCCCAACACCGGAGAAAACACACACACACACACACACACACACACACACATCCGCCATTAATTCTCCAGAAGGGTATAGCAGGGAAAGCGTGGGTGATCTTCAGAGGAAAAAAGTTATGAAAGAGAGCATGATCCAACAACAATGAAAACATTTCATTAATTTAATGATCTAATTCCAGCACTGGAGCAAAAGATTTCTCTTTTTATTTGCTATTGTTTCGTTTTCTACTTACCTTGATCTGTGCTTGGCAGGTGCAGCGTTGAAGTGCTGAAAGAGAATTGTCTGACAATGCCTATCGTGGTTTAAACTGATATTCATGTCCATTTCATATTCAGGTTCTGGGCGTGGGGCCAACCTGACCTTTCTTCTCAGCGTTAGCTGCTTCTAGTAACTCCTTGTCCTTCTATCATTTTTGAGCCTATTTACATTCAAGTCATATAAGATCTCTTAAGAGAACTGTGTTGTACCAATTAGTCCATACTGTGTTTTCTGTTTTTAATCTAAAGCTGTATTTATTAAAACATAAAATAAAGCTATATTAGATCTGTCACAGTTACTCCTTCAGCTATGTCTAAAATATTGGAGTATCTGACCATTGGATGGGTATACATTATGTTTTTAAATTCCTTTATTTTCCCTTCCAGGATTCATTTTTGGTTTTGTCAAATGTGCTTAAACTTTCATAATAGCCTATTCTTCTATTATTTTCTAGATTTTTTTTCTTTTTTAACCTCTTTAAAACACTTGAAACATACCTGAAGTTCTTTTTCATAGTCATCTATTTTCTCTAATGTTTCGGTTCAATTTCTCCTTCTGGTTGATTCTTGGCCTGAAGTCTCCTTCATGGAGGCTTATCTTCCTCAGAGACTTACACCTGTTACTGGCAGGGCTCGCCGTCAGCAGGAGTTGGCTTCCCTGAGAAGGATGGCAGGTTCCAGGCCACGGACGCTGAGGGCAGGCTCCTTATTAGCCTCTGGGGTTTGGTGGGGAGCTCGGGGGAACGGGCTTTATTTGTACCGGATTAATCTGTTTTCCAATTTTTGAATAGAGAAAAGCTGCAAAAAAGAATGCAGTGTTTCTGGAGACCTTTTACACAGCTTCCCCTAATATTAAAGTCTTACTAGCCACAGTAAAGTTAGCAAAACCAATACGTAAACCTTTGCATACACTGTTAACTACACTAGAGACTGTATCTGGACTTCCCCATTTTTCCACTGATTATCTGTTTGGTGACTGTTTCAGGATCCTATCCAGGTCTCTGCATTTCATTTCACTATGTTTCACTGCGTTTCACAGAGCCTTTTACTTTTCTCCGTTTCAAGGGGTTCTTATTTTCCTGGGTTTCACAAGCTCCAGGTTTACGCAATTAGCTTTCCAGTTGTACGGGCTCTGATCTTCTCGTTTCCCTTTCTAGGTTGTAGAGCCCTAATCTTTTAATTTCAAAATGAATCTGCTCTTACTGAAAGCACCGATTTGACGATGAGTGGCCAGTAGAGGGGAGCAGCACCAGCCAATGTGAGTGAAAACAAGTCTACAAATTCCACACACTGAATAGAGGACTTTCGACTTAATTCCTTGGAAAATGAAAGGCCTCGGTGTTCTCACCAGGGACACAAAAACTAGAAAATGGGGGGAAGAAAAGGAACCCATCTCATTCGACCTTCACATTTTACAAATGAGAAAACTATCCCACTGCAAAGGAAATAAACGGAAAATATCACTTGACACCAATTCATAGCATTTATTGACATTTCCATTTAAAATGCTAGGAAAGCTGTATAAATTGTAAACATGGAAACCAAACACTTGCATAAATTATTTCAAAAACTCTACAGCACATTAGAAAACAGTGCAGCTAATTGAAGGGTAGAAACATAACCGACAAATAGAAGGGAAGATTTGATTACTAAATCGTATACCCATACCAAAATTTAAGTGCCCGTGTGAGACCAGCAAACCATGATTGTCAAGTTCAAGTTGCAGTACTGAAGCCACGAGTGGCCTCAATGTACTCTGCGTATTTTCGTACATTAACACTCATTATCTAGGAAAGGGAGTGCAGGAAGAGTCAGAAGAATATGGACCTTGACAAAGTAGGAGGAGACACATGGGCAACCCAGAGCAGCTCTGCTACGTAGCCTTTCCTGTAAGGGGGAGGCTAGCCCACCCTCCACGTTCCCCGGACGAGGCACTGGAGGAGAGCAAAGTTGAGTCTACTCCCCTTTTCTGAAATGAACCCGCTGGTGCTTAGAGCAATGAAGCTCACTGGTGGAGCTTCCATTCCTCCAGCACCTCCTTCTTTCCCCACATCTGCAGAAGGAGCAGTACAGGGCGTATGGCATGAACTTGGCCCAGAGCTACTCCTAATTTGCATGCCTAGGGAGTCAAGTTATAAATGCATGAAATCTGGTGGGCACAATGCTCCAAGTTGTTCAGAATGGTTCCATGGAACCAGGGACTGCAAGACCCAAATCGCTTTTTTATCTCTCTATCCCTTCACCCTTTCTTTAAATTCAAAGTGGCCCTGGAACAGGAAAACCTGGCAGAAGAAACGTAAACTACTGCACAATTATCTGCCCTGTGGGAAACCAATTTGGACCGAGTGCCTCGGATTCAGACATTCGTCCCTTCTCACTTGCTCACTGGTTCCTAATTGTTTTGTGTTTTCTGAATGCATTTAAATATTCTTTTCCTAAATTTCAATGCTGCTGCATGTTCTTAAGATAAATTCTCAACTATGCCATAACACACAAGAGCCCGGAATTAGGATCGTACCATGAGGTTTCCGTTTTCAAGTCTGTTTCATCCTAGATAAAGGAGTCCTCTTAAACACCGAAAATCACAGCCAAAAATATTGAAAGAAACCCGAAATGTACACACTCCTTGCTCATTAGGTATTAAGTGTCAGCCTGCTACATTTTATGCATATGTCAGGGCAGATGCTCATAGAAACCCCTCTCACGCACATTACAAGAATATCTCTTAATGTGTTGGATCAAACGTAAAAACAAAGTTCAAGTTACCATCCTCTAAAAATGGGCTTTGTGGTCAATGGTCTGTCTGCAGGTATAGAAGTGGACTTGGTCGCGCTCCTGTCTGGGACGAACGTGGACAAGTAGGCTGGAGGCTGGCTTTGGAGACTTGCTCTGGAGGTAGAAATGAAATGGCTAAAACTTAACTAGAGCTCAAGTCAGTGTGGTAGTTAAGACTGGAGGCCCCCATCCCCCTGCCCAGAACCTCAACCAACTTTCCTTCCAACCGACTCACTTATTCACGTCTAAGAATCTAGCATGAAGGGGATGGAGAAGTGTATTTAATGATTAACTCGTGAGTTACTGCAAATGCCACTCAGTGACCGAGTGACTGGTTTGGCCCCCGGAGCACTAAGAGGCCGTGCAATGCGGTCAACACGGACCCTGTCCACAGTTCAGTGGAGGCTCAGAAAGCACAGGCTGACTTGTTCCGGCCCAGAGCCTTCAGGCAGACCTTTGCTCTGCATCCCCTGCGCTTTGCAGCCTAGGTCCTCCTGCCCTGGAAAGTCTGGTTGGCAAAAAACCCACTCAGTCTGCTGCTCAAAAGCCACGAGCCACCGAAACCGCAACATTCTCTGAAATACAATTTGGAGAAAAAAATGTAGGTGGCTACTAAGAAGTCCAATATGCGTATTTATAACCCACTAGGCTCCACAAAGGATTGAATGTGGCCCGGCAGCTGACCACTGAGATCTGCTCACAGCAGTGGAGCCGATGGCGGTATCCTTACCCCTATTTGCATGCTTTACGTCGGCTCCTTCGGCAGATCTTGGTCCACTCTGCTTCTCTCCAGAATGGACCTCTTCCTCCACAGGCCTTCTTTACAGGCCTGGTCATTCTGTTATCGTCTCACTGCAAGCAGACACTCACAGCACCGCCTCCGCCTCTTATAGAACTCCCTAGAGAGGGCAGGTAGGAACTCTGTCCCCATATTGCAGCGGATCAGGGTCAAGTTCACCTTCAATGACAGCTTCGCCCACTTTCTCTATCCTTTCCCAGGCCCTTCTCGGCTTTCCCACGCCAGCTCACCATTTCCCTGGGCAACTCCCCTGTCTTCGCCAAAGTAGCTGCTGAAGTTGACTTCTCCCCAAGATCCTGTTTCCAAGCATGCAACTTCCACTTCTTCTGCTGAGTACCTAACGCACATGTGTACTTTCAACAAATGTTACTGGTGTTTAAACCATGTTATTTATGGGTATCTTCCGCCTTTATGCCTGTCCGTGTTATCTGACTTAGATTCTAAGCTCTCAGGAGGCAGGGTTCATGTTTGACATATTTGGGGCCAGAAAAGGCAGAAAAATCAGGAGCCTGAAAGATGTTCAGTAAACGCTGCTTGCAAGTTAATGGAGAAGGACGGGAATTTAAAGCAAAACAGGAGAGAAGAGTCACACGAGGCCTTTAGTTTTGCTCTGGGTACTTCCACGTGGACTCATTCACCAGGAGATCACAGCATATCGATCGTCCGCCCCAGCATAATCATACAGATAACGTTTTACATTGTCACAGTGGTTTGTGCTCGCTTCTCAAGGGACGTTTGCACACACAATCACATCTGATTCTCACAACGAGAAACCCTAGGAACGGGTGAGGGAGGCCTGTCCTTGTTGGGCTGCTGGGGAGACTGAGGCTCTGAGAAGGGACCTGACAAAGGAGACTCTGAAAATGGTCATTGCTCCAAACAGTATTCTCTAAAATACTGACTCAAATCTCCAGTTCATGGCATTTCCAATGGAACTTTGAAAACGGGAAAAAAGGAGAGACTCGAAAATTTAACTTTCCATCTTAGCGTGCCTCAAACAAATGGAACTCCAAAGCATATGTACTAAACGTGAGGACCCTCCTTTCCACAGGTCACATTGGCTGAGTGTCTGCAGACCCACGTGGGTGTGGTGCTCCCCATGACAGCTAGTCTGTCCTGAGCTGGGTGACGGGTAAAGTTCCTGTGGCAGCAGGTGTTTTGAGAAAACAAGGGCAAACGAGTGTGCTTTACAACCAACAAAAAGTGCTGGCGATCCCACAGGCCTGCTCACACCACGCCACGCCACGCCCCACCAATTACTGTAGGTTCTCTTTGGTCTTGACACGGGTTTAAAAGTGTATCAATTCTACAAAGAACAAAACAGGCCAAATCCTTTTATGCTAATTTGAAAGGCATCACCGCTGCCACTGCAGCCCCTTTAAGACAGAGGCCCATCTCTTCTGTGTCCAAAGGAGGTAACCGATCTCCACACACTCTTGGCGCAAACACCACCGGGGGCAGAACGGGAGAAGGGGGGCCTGTGTTTATTTAGTCCATTTGCTGTGACACGATTTAAATTCACTATAAGGTGTCCATGATACAGCTCTGCGTGGATGTCTAAAATTCTAAACATAATGAGGAAACCTGGTACTTCTGAGTGACCTGCAAAGAGAATTCTGTGCTCTGAGTATTAAACCAACACCGGTGGTCAGAAACCAAGTCCAGGAGGGGGCCTTCTCTCCCACGCCCTGGGAGCTTGTGAGGGCTGCCTGAAAAGGAGTCCCTTTCTTTAATTTAACATCCTTCGGAGACTTAATCTCCCGCAGCCCTCCTCTATCAGAGGCTTACAGATGAAGAGGGGCCGCATTTTCACTTCCCAGAACCCCCTTACCCTGCATTGTAAGCCTGTAGCCGGGCTTAACGAACAAAGTGCCGAAACGTGGCTCTGGGACAATGATTCCCCTGCGGAAGCCATTTCAGCAAGTTGCAGGGTTCTTAATGGGTGACACAGACGTCCGTCCGAGCCCCCCAATTCTGCCTGCTTCTCTGCTGTTGACAGTATTAACCGATCTAATGAAAAAGGACTCAGGGCAGCCCTGGATTACCGAAGTCTGTTTCTCGTCTGAGCTTCATTCACGCCCCAGAACGCCGAATTCCATTCCTCACTCTCACTGGGGAAGTGGGGAAATTGTGACTTGAGGAGTCAACCTCTATCAGGCCCACAGCACACAGACGGTTCCGGCAGTCACTCGGCAGGGTCAGGTGCAATGAACTCAGCCCCTGGGAGCCACCCGCCCCTTCCCCTCGTCCCCCAAGCTCTCCCTCGTGGTTCTCGATTGAGCGGGGAGAGGCAGGCGAGAACTCAGTTTCCTTTCTGGGTCTCAAACACACAGAGAATGCGACTACTGGGAACACGTTCGCGAATCACAATTTGGTGGTCCTAGGAACGTTTACACATTAATTTTTGCTTACAGGAAATTTCTCATTCAAACATAATTTGTGAGCAACTCATCGGCAAAGTGCAAGGATGGGCTGGGACCTCCTGAAAGCCTCATTCTACAGGACTGGCCTTGAGATGACATGTGCCAAAGTGGGAGGCTCTTGGGAGATCCGTGTGCCCAATTAAAAAACAGCAAATACAATTAATCATGTAAATCTAAACTCTGACATGTATTTTGAATAACCAAATAAATAGTAAGCTCCCCCTCCTCATTTGGGAGGGGTTTTTTTTTCTTTCTTTCTAGAACAAAACAAAACCTTCAACATATTCTTCCACGGAAAAAGCCAAAACTGGTTTCACAGACATGAAGGTGAAGGGCCTCGGAGCTGTAGCACCAGAAGTAGGAGGGGAAATACAGGTGATGGCTTCGTTTGGAATCATCAGGCTCTACAAGCTATCATTTGGTTTCTCACTAGTAGCTTTTTAAATTCCCGAACAGTCTTAGTATCCTTGCTGTTAATATTACTAGTAAAATAAGTTCCTATGGAGAAAAAGAGGGAAATAAGCTGTTAATAAAATGTCTTCAAATCTCTTCTCTCAGAAAACAAAGCAGCAGGTTCATCGTACAAACCAGCCTCAAACACGTCTTCCCAGGGAAATGCTGGACTCCTTTAGCCTTATACATTCTATACATTTCCATCTTTTGCCTCGAAAAAGATGACTAACTTAGTAATTCTAATAGCTGAGGTTTGTGGTTTGTCTTTCGGGAAGTGCTGCTGGCTTTTGGCCAAAAAGTACAGAAGTGTCGACTGAACCCAAGTGGTCGCGACATTGCCAACCCATTAAAAGCTCCATGAGCTGCCACGTGGCCTACGGCATCTTCTCAAATTGCAACTTGGCTCCCTTCCGCGGGCCCCCAGCTGCACAGGCGCGGGTCCTCCTGCAGACACCCCCGCGGCTGGTTTCCTGTGAGTCTTGCTTCCACGGGAAGCGGATACTTGGCAAACATACAAGGCGAGGCCCATCAGCTGTGGAAGTTGTGCACGGCGGTCTGTTTTTGGGAGAGTCGCAGGAGCTCCTCGCGGATCGCCTTGATGAGCGAGGCCGAGGAGTGGCCGGGCTGCAGGTCCTCCGTGGAGCTGGTCGCGTAGGCCAGCCCGGCGCCCTGCAGCCCCCTGTGTGGGGCATTCCCGGGGGGCGCTGAGGGCTCCCTGCCTGAAGTCCTTGGCACCTGGAACAGCGGTGAAGAAGAATACTCCTGATGTCCGAGCACGTGTGTCTGAAAAACACGGCACATGGTGCTGTACTTCCCACGCGAGAACAAGAGGGAAAAATCAAATTCAAACTGGAGGAGGGTACGCTCCGGGACTTCCTCCTCCCAGCTCCCACCCAGTAAGTCAGCCCTCTGCTAGGCCCCCCTCGGACTGGAATGGAGGGTAATAACGGTGAAGAAGCTGGTCAAAGGACAGCAGGGCAATAAAGAAACCCTTGAACTTGAACATAACAGGTGCCTCATAAATACTTGCTTAATGACAGACAGAAAGGATGACCCGGTCAGCCAAGTCTGTGTGTGTGTGCAGGTAAGTAGTCACTGCGCGAACCGGAAGGGACCCAGAGCGCTGGAAAGGAAGGGAGAGTGGAGCACCCCATGGAGGTGAAAGGTCAGGTGGGGGTACCTGAGAGTTGAAAGAGACAAGCAGGTACTGGCAGAGGGACTGACAAAGAGAACAGCTGTCTTTGCCCTGGGGCTGGAGCCCAGGGGCCACGGAGCGGGAACCAGATCACGAATCATTTGCTGTTTTGTCTGTTTGTCTATGGAGTGCTCTGTTGAGCCTCTTCTTTAAAAAGTTACAGCACTGAAACATGTAACAGTTTTGCTTATATCGCATAATATAATTGGACATTTGTTTGACAAGAATAATTATTATGATACTTTTCAGTGACTTTTTTTTCGTTTTTCCAATGAAAAACCCCTTTGCAGATATACATGAGCTCTAAATCTGGGGGTTCACCAATGCTAAGAGTAAGCAGATAGCCTGGTAAACATGGCATCTGAGCCCCAGAATATTTCTATGTTTCACTTTTCCGAACAGTGACAGGGAGGCACTCTAAAGTGACCACTGGGTTGGACAGGAAAACCCAAAACACCTCATGAAACCAAGCTGGTACAATGAAGGTAGAAAAAGAAAAATGTCGGCAAGTACAAAGCAAACAACTGAGATTTATAACAATGTATCTTTTAGGAAAAAAAATTACATTCTACAGTTAATTTCCTTTCATTAAGTAAAAGCAGCCAGTTATTAAATTATTTGCTAAAAAGGCATGTAAATGTGACGAAAGTTGTGGCATAATGAGGAGGATAAAACAAAAAGTGTTATTTTGGGTTGTATTTTCAAATTTGTATATTTATCCCCCATGGATATAAAATTCTTAAAAAAAAAAAAAAACAGCAACAGAGAGAGGAAGGCATTCGTAGAAATTATCCATGCCCATACTGATTCTGTTCTTACAGAGGAGTGATCAAAGTGATGAGAAGCCTCAAAAATAAACCCTGTGCCCTGAAATGCCCCAAACGACATGCTTATGGCAAAAGCATCTACTTGTGCTCATAATGGATACGACGCTAATAAACCCACAGTAAAGAGCACAAGCTGTGAGCACGGAGGCACGTACGCTCATGAATATTCATAGTGTGACCACATCAGACACCAAATCCAGATGTTTGTCACCTACAGGCTCCCCGTCACGATTTAAAAGTCAAAGTCACAGAGATGGAAAGCGGAATGGTGGCTGCCTGGAACTGGGGTGAGGGACGAATGGGAAGTTGGTGTTTAATGAGGACAGCGTTTCAGTTTCACAAAATGAAAAAAGCTGTGGAGGTGGACGGTGGTGATGGTTGCGTGCCAGTAGGGCTGTATTGAAATCCAGTGAACCGCGCACTTAAAAATGGTTAAGATGGTAAACTTTATATCATGTGTATTTCACCACAATAAAAAGTAATCAGAAAAAAAATTTTAAACTGTTTTTCAGGACTCTGTCTAGATTTTCTGTAATGCATATGCCTTTATTATTTTTTTAAAAGGTTATCTTTTTTAAATCATGACTTCGAGCCTAAAATCCGCCTCAAGGAAAATTATATTCTTTTCGAAAGTTCAATGCCAGTACTCTTCCACTCTGGGCTGGAGGAAATCTACCATCTAAACACTGCAAGCAAAAATACACTCAAGGGGGAAAAACTGAGGGAGGTTAAAAACCGCAATTCATGTAAGCTTTTTAAAAGGGACTCCCCCCAAGCAGAAGTAGCTGAATTAAGTGGTTATGTCTGAATTCTCGGTGGTGACCCCAACACCAGATACTCACGGCCTCTCTTCGGCCCGCCTCATCCTCCCCGTATGAAGGCCAGCCTGGCCCCCCGTACTGGCCACCTCTGCTCGGTGGGATTTCCACTGGCTGGGCTCCGATTCTGCTCGCAATTCCCACCTGCGTCAGGTGCTGGATCTGGGAGCCTGAAGGAACAAAACAAAACCGCCTGGTCAACACAGGCCCGAGGGCAAGGCTGCCCAGCAAGGTTGCCCAGCAGGGCCCTTCGGTTCTGACCACCACAGTCCCTTAGGGACAGAGACACATTTCCTAACAAAGCCAGACCGTGAGCGTCTTGGCTCACAGGCTTTTACTTCCTTTCAATACAGCGGCTGATACTGATGGTCTTATTTTCTTGGCCGGACACCAAAGGACTGGCCATAAGGGGTAGAAACAGACGGCCCTTCCACTCACTTCTGCAGAGGCTGCAAATAGGGACAATCTAATTTATTACGCAGAAAGGGCTGAAAGGTTTTGGAGCTTGAAAGGAGCTAAAACAGGCTCCTTCTTGCTTGCGGCTTCAAGACTCCCAAGGGACCCAAAACACGATCTGTGGTGTTTGTGGGTTTTTTTTTTCTTTAAAGGCAGTGTGCATATTTTTTTGAATTCACAATGTTAAAGTGTATTTTCATTATATTCACAGTGTTTCCATAACTCAGTTATATCACGATTAAAACTTTAAAGCCACCCATCCAACCTCATGGGTGAGGTGTACTGATGGCAAAGCCAGAAAGTTCTCTGAGCTCCTTCCCCTACATTTACACAGGCTGTAGCCTCATGTAGCTGGGGACACTGGGCTTTAACCAACATATTTGTCCCCCTACCCCCCGTCAACTTTTGGCATGCGGAAACACCCCTATGATGCAGATTAAGTGGGCGGGTGTGTGTGTGCGTGTGTGTGTGTGTGTGTGTGTGTGTGTGTGAGATCTTTAAGCACTGTGAAATGAAAGTATTCATTGCCAAATGCCCCTCGGATCATCAAGTTCATCTGAGATGCTCAGACTGGTACAACAAGGGCTCCGGGATTTCACAGAGGAAAGGGGGCGGCCCTCTCCAGCTCCAAATCTCCTCCTCCTCTAGTTGTCTAATTAATGGCCTCGCTTAATCAGATACATTTAAAAAAAGAAAAAAAAAGAACTCCTCCGTGGTTTTATCAGGATATACAGTAAAAACTAAAAACTAAAGGTCAGAAAAGAGACCTTCCAGGCTCCTGTTAGAACCATGTACTCTGCAGGCAACCCTGTCAGTCACTTAAGGTTCACAACAGTATTAAAGTGACGGGGGCTATCAGCTCTGTTTGCCCAATGGACATCATCTGAGTGAATCTCGCAAAGAACAGAAATGCAGCTCACAGTGTTCTCCGCCATTTACAAAGATTCAGGCAACTGCACAGGGAGAAAAGAATACCTTTGTGTTAACACCGTGATGGTAGTGGAAATCGTATTTCAGACACGTTTTGTATCTTGTTCACTTAACGATACAACACCCAGGCTTCCTCCATGATCCCACGTGGGGCATCACGCCCACCGAGTCGGGTTTGCACTCCAGCCCAGCCATGGACAAGCCCCGTGACCTTGGGTACCGGCTATCACTCCTGCTGAGCCTCAATGCCTCCCTTCTCAAATGGGATAAAAAAAATAAATCTACCTCATGGTGTTATTTCAAGGATTAAAAGATAAAGTAGGTCAAGTACCAAACACAAAGGAGGCAACCTGGAAAACTTAAATTCCCTTTTGCTGCCTCTTTCTGAGTCCTTCATTTTATGTAGCTACACAATTTCCTCACAGATGCCCTTCTTAACTGGGTAGTTAGGGAGCTCGCAACTGTTTGTGAATAATGTCTGATAACCATCTTTGCACATGTAGTTTTTCTCCCATATTGTGGATTCCTTCAGGGAGCAGCATTCTAGGTTCCCAGAAGGGGACTTACCAAATCAAAAGCTCATTACGTCCTTGCCAAACTGCTTTCTGAACGTCTAATGATTTACATGAACACCAGAAGTAATATAATGGTAATAATAATAATGGCGGCTAAAACTTATTAAAAGTTTCTCATGTGCCAGGCACTATTTTAAGCACTTGAGGTCTGTTATCTTCTTTCGTCATCAAAACAACCACAGGAAGTAAGTACTAATATTATCCCCATTGCACAGATAAAGAAATGGGATGCTAGTTTCACCACTACACTATGAAAACCGTCCCATGACTGACATGGTGCCTCATCATGGTTTTAATCTGCATGTCTTCGATCATTTTCAAGACTGGGTGTTTTTCATTATGTTTGGTTTCATATTACACACACATTTTTCGCGAATTTTCTTCCTGTATTTTTGACCTCTTATCTTTCTTGTCCTTTGAGGTTTGTCCATTTATCAATTTACGGGAGCCATCCTCTATAATAAAAGTACCTCTTGGTCATGTCTGCTGTAAATCTTCCCTAGGCACTATTTTCCTTTTGTTTTTGGTAATTTTTTTAGATGTGCACATGTCTGATAATTTTACATAGTCAGAAAGGGACTCTTCTAATATATCTTAATATTTTCTCATTACAAATTTTTACAGAATTTATCATTTGAAATTATTAGAAAATAGCTTCCTCTTCAAAGGTTTCACATGTATAATTTCTGTATTCTTGTAGATTAAAAATGAACAGGTCTGAATTTTGTTTGGAATATGTGCTAGGCAACAATTAATAGAAGAAACAAGACTCTGCAAAGCACAGCGCCTGTGAAGTACGGGAAGTCCTGGAGGACTTTCTGCTATGCTATTTGTTGAGTTGACAGACAGACAATGCAAAATACAAGATCTGCCTAGGAGACCATGGATAATTACCCACCACTTGCTGCAAATTTGGAATTGGTCTAAACTAGTTTCTTGATGGCATAATATTCTCCAGAAAGTGAGAAAATAGCAAAATACATCATTTAACATGTGACGGTCCCTCTTCTTAAAGCTTCAGTCTTCAGCAAGGAGGGTGAAGAAATGAACAGGCGAAACGAGAGAGCCTTTGAGCCCTTGTAACAAAACATGACCAGAGGAGTGATAACCCTGAGGATTCTTCAGAGCCTGCAGCGCTCTACAAGAAACACCAAGAGCTCGGCATCTTAAACCACAAAGGCGCTTTAGGGACACTGAACAACACTCACAAACACAGCTTCCGTGGTAGCAACGATTCATGAGATGACATTTTTGTGACATGAAACAGTAATTTGTAATTTGGGGGTACGAGGTAGGATCGCGGGTAAACAGGTGAGGCAGGCTAGGCAACCGCCACGAGGAATCGCTCAGTATGTTGGGCGCTGCCTGTCAACTACCAGCAGCGTCTCTCACTGTGGGTCTGCAGGAGATCTCGTAGCTGGTCCACTTATACTTCTGTTGGACCGATTAGGGAAATCAAGTGTAAGGCATAGCAGAATTTGAAAATCTGGGGATTTATGAGATCTCAAGACAAATCCCTCAGACATCAAGCATCTACTGAACTTGAGGAGAGCTTGTTCTGGGTTCAAATATTAATGCAAAACTCCCAGGAGACTTTAAGACAAAGATATTTTTTTTCTTTTCTTCTCAACTAATTTTCTGAAAATATGTTTACTTCTTATCTAGATGTAATTATTGAGGATACTCAATTCATAGAACATTATTTCCTCTTCCCTTTACCAAAATTCTGAGGCCCCTCGTTATCTTAAATTATGACATGCATCTCAAAAATACAGGTGGTTTGAGCTCTTTTTCTTAAAAAAAAAAAAAAAAAAAAGTGAATACATGAGCAGAGATTTAATCCCTAAATTTTAATTGTGGTCTAAGAAAGACATCCTGTATCTTTACATTAAATACACTAACTATTACACTTTTACCAAATTATGCATGTTTCTCAAATCAACTAATTCTAATTTTTAGAATTTTTAAAAAGATAAATGTTTGGAGGGGTAAAGGGGAGAAAAAAATGAGACTGTAATAGCATAATCATAAAATATACAAACACAATGAATATGTGTGTGCACACATATCTTTAGAGATAGGGGAAGGAAGGGAGAGAAACATCGGTGTGAGAGAAAAACATCGATCGGTTGCCTCCCATACACTCCCCAACTGGGGACCGAACCCGCAGCCTAGGCATGTGCCCCAACAAGGAATCAAACTGGTGACATTTCACTTTGTGGGACGACGCCCAACCAACTGAGCCACACACCAGTCACGGCTATGATTTTTAGAATTTTTGAAACAAAAAATTTAACACAATTTTCTCTCTGGCTTCAAAATTTCCAGAAATTAGATACTCTGGACGATGTTCTTTTAAAAATATACACTGAGAGCTTGGGACACCTGGGAGATATTATGGCATAGATCTTTATTTGAATTTCAACAGATAATTAAATGAAATCTAAATACTGAAAGTAAAGAAAAGTTGGTTGCAAATACTTAAAAGTCTGACCATGAATCAGAAGACCACTTTAGAAAAGTGACTTTTCAACTGCTGAATTATTAAGTAAAGGGTGTGCACTGGTTACCCACAAATGGCACTAAGATCATTCTTTCAATGAAGGCTGGAAAGAGGGGCAGAACAGAAGTAGAACAGTTCCACGTGGCCACAGCTTCCCCCAGGCCACATGCATGGAGGCAGGGAGAAGACAGCTGGACTCAGGTTACAGAGGTATGAAAAAAAAATGACAAGAAAATTTTAAAAGGGAAGATGATCGTATTAACAAAGGTAGAAGGGAAAAAAAATGAGGGAGGTGAGGCTCAAGAAGCAATCAGGGGTTGTACCCTCCCACAAGTAAACAAAAGTCTTCCCCCAGTCACTGTCTAGCAACTTTCAGAGCTGCTTCTTACAAGCTGGAAAAGTGCTCTTTAAAATCGATACCTGCTTTAAGGCCAGAACAAGTGCTCAGAAACAGATCTTTCAGTTTAACCCTAAGAATTTAGACCTGTTTTCCCTGGAAGAAGTGTTACGAATTCCAGGCCAAGGGACGCTTTTGAGATGATGATTCAGGAAAGACGCTGTGGGCTCTCAGCCTCTCCCTGTGTGCATCCCCGCCCCGCCCCCACCCTGCCCTGCATCTCACCAGATCACAGCGAAAGCAGCTCCTACTAGTGGAAGAGGCTGCTGAACCCTGGGGCACCAATACCCTGGCTAGTCTAGAGTGCACTCTGCCAGAATTCAGCCAAAAACCAGGCGTCCTCTAGTTCAGAAATGCAAGCTAAATACCACACGTACCTGTGGTGCCCCCGACAGGCCGAGGCCGGGCCACCGATGGCATGTCCTCAGAGTAGATCCCACGGGCAGCAAACGGGGCTTCAGCTGATGCCTGAGGCTGCTGGGGCTCAGGAGGCGCCAGCTCTGAAGACTGCAGCAAACTGGGGCCAAAACCGGGCCTGCAGGCAAAGCACACCGAGCGTCAGGGCCACGCTGTCCCCTGGCTCTTGTATTCAATTAGGTGCACCCTCAGCTCCCCCGGAAAAATAAGAGCTATTGGTCTACTCGCTCACTGTCCCTTTTGTCTGCTCACTGCAGTCTCCTGGCCTCAGATCAGTATTAGCTGATGCCTGAAAATTCTCTGCCGGATGATGGGAGAAGAAATGCGTTCGTTTACAGGTGAAAAGAAGGTGCAGTCAAGTTCCAGGGAGGGCTCATCTCCACTGTCTAACTACAGCGGCAGTTATTTGGTTTGGCGACACGTTGGCATCACCTGGGGAGCTTTTAAAAGCCCCCATGCCCACGCTGTACCAGAGACCAGTTCAAACAGAATCTCTAGAGGTGGGGCCCAGACATGCGTAGTTTTTAAAGCACCACGGATGATCCTGAATTTCCTCGAGGCTGAAAACCAGTACTAGAAAGCAGTAGTTCTTAAACTTCTTGGTCTCTGAATCCCTTTCCATTCATACAAAATACTGAGGATTCCCAAGAGCCTTTATTTATGTATATTGTATCTATGATACTTATTGTATTTGAAATTAAAACTGAGAAATGTATAAATACTATTTTAAAAATTAATTTAAAATAACAATATTAAACATATTACATGTTAACATTTTTCATGGAATTAACTATATTTCCCAGCTCCCAAAAAATTAGTGAGGAGAGTTCTACACCTTTTTCAAATTTCCACGATAGAAGACATCTGGATTCTCATATACTTTGTATTTAATCAGTTGCCATAAATATGTAGTCAGAAAAGGGAGGGATATTTTAATAGCCTTTTCAGGTAATACCCAAATAATATTTCAGATAAATATTCTGCAATAGCACGTCAAAACTCAAAAAAGTGTTTTAAGGGTTAGTGGCAATGTTGTTAAACAATACCAACAAACTTTTCATATTCTGTTAGCTTAAAACCCACTGGTCTCTCTTGCACTTTGAATGGGTCCACGCCTCATTCCATGACATAATCATTTGGAAAATATTAGTTCTCTGTGTTCCGCAGACTTTCTAGATATTGATTCATTTCATTTCACGGTATTAAAAAAATTACATTCATGAATATCACCACTGAACTCATCAGTGGAGTCTTTAAATACTAGGATGCTGTCAAGTTCATGGTTGTGGACAAAAGTTTCCGAAACTCTGATTTTCACTTGAAAGCTCAATTTTATCTCTGGTAACAGATGCTGCCAGTTGTTTTTCTTGAGGTGACAGGCCCACCTTGGTCACTTTCAAGACAGTGTCTACCAAACACCCAAGTCTGAACAATGACGTCTGCCGGCTGCTGGTTCAAGTGAAAACGTGGCAGCAGCTAATTTAATTCAGTTCTCAACTTGAACACCTGACTGGACACAGCTTTTCATTCACAATTCCATATTCAGCCAAGTGCTTTAGATGTATTTCCTCTCTTGTCACACAGACTATTAAAGACTCAAGGGCTTAGCTTTAATAAAATTAATGTTTGCTACACCATCAAGGACATACTAACATAAAACTGGCATTTTTTTTCTTTTCTTTTTTTTTTTTAAGAAACGGTGACTGTACAGTGGTGAGAATACGACAGCGCAAACAACTGGGCGCCGCTGTTTTGACCGACACAAAGGCACCAGCATGTGTGCCTGCCGCTGCTTTTGCACCTGAGGCCAAACGTCAACTCGATGAAAAACGGCAAACACCTTAGTATTATTATGAAAATGGTTTTGACCTCTGAAAGGGCCACCACAAGGGCTCCCCAGGGCTCTCAGAATCCTGCTTGAGAACCTCTCCTCTAAAGAAATTCAAGAATTAGAAAAGAGATGATAGTCTAAGGACAAGTCTTTGCAAGTAACAGTCAACCAGTAATTAACAGCTCCAGCCCGTTCGATGCGAAAGTAGACTGGCTCACCCTGACTCCCCAGCGCTATTTCTGGAGTGTATCTCAGCAGCCGAGCCGCCGGCCATCTGTGCTCCTCTCTTTAAATAACCGCTGCTGTTTTAGGTGGACCTCAGAGAGGGATGTCTGGCATCTCTGACCGTACAGATCTGAAGTGTAATACAAGGTAAGATCTGCACCCTGGAGCTCACCTAACCTCATTATATTCTCTGGACCGTCCACCCATGAACTAGCTCTCTCCCCCTAAATGATTTCTACTTGATCCCAGTCAGTTAGCCCCCTCCTGCCTACACCTGCAGCCCTTGTATCCTAAATTGTGTGCTCAGGTAGCTCAGGGTGATCCAAATACTCTGGATTCCTTTAACCTGGGTGATCATACACTTTATCAACCAAGCCGGAACACTTTGGAGGGTGAAAGTTATTAATAATTAGGCTGGACAACAGGCATAAACTGGAATTGAACTGGGTGAACCCGCTCACATGGTCCCCTGTCACTCACTCCTGCCCTGGATCACCTGAGCCCCACGTGCTCCCTTTGCCTGTGTTGTTTTGGGATGGCAAAGCAGCGCCTGGGTGGGGGCGTGCAGTCAGAGAGAAATAAAGCAAGGCCCTCTGAAAAGGAGGGAGAACACAGAAACTAACAGAAAACATAAAGCAGCAGCAGATATAGCATTCCTACTTCCGGGTGACTCCTGGTCATTGACGGATAACTGCATATAATTTCGGAGACTGTTTGTCTGCAACTCCTTCTTTTTAATAAAATCAACTGTCCACTCATGTATAGGTCTGTTTACAGACTTCCTAGTCTATCCCACTGGTCTGTTTGTCTAGCTTTACAGCAATTCCACACTGTCTTCATTACTTGACCGTGATTTATAACATTTACAGTAATCCTAGCATCTTATTCTTCTTTATTAGAGGTCTTGGATATTCTTGGTCCTTTGCATTTCCACATAAATTTTAGAATCAACTTGACATTTCCATGCATTAAAAAAACAGCAGCTACTGAGATTCTGAATGGGGCTGCAATGAATCTGTTGATCTCTTGGGGGAGAACTGACATTATAAAAATAGTGAGTGTCCAGCCCATAAACATCTTTCTTTGGATGGCTCGAACATCTTGGTTATATTTATTCTGACGTATTTTATATTTTTGAATGGTATTTTATGTCGTACCTTTAAATTTTGTTATTTTCTGCCTATTGCTCATAAACATGAATAAAATAGACTCTTGTAAACTGATCTTGTATCCAGCCACTTTATAATTTAATTGGCACGCTACTTAGCCATCCTGCTAAAAATTTCCTTCATCCTAACAATTCATGTGTTGACATTTTAGGGTTTTCAACTACAAAGTTATGTCGCCCATGAATAGTAGTAACTGTAGTATTTCTCTCTTTGAATTCCTGAATCTTTCTTTCTCTTGCCTTATTACACTGGATAGGTCCCCAGGGCAGTTAATAAAAGTAAGATAAGCAGGCATCTTTGTCTTGTTCCTGGTCTCAGAGGGAAAACTTTTTCCATTCCACCGAGATAACTTTTATTACGTTAGTTTGTATCTTGTCTTTGTTTGCCAAGACTTTTACCATAAATGGATGATAAATTTTATCAAATGCTGCGTCTGTTGAAATGAAAAGATCTTCCTCCTTTATTCTGCTCCAAGTAGTGAATTACATGGGTTGATTTTTTTAAAATACTAAATCACCCTTGCACTGCTGGAATAAATCCCCTTTGGTTATGATACAGTATCTTTTTGTATATATTGCTGGATATGTTTGCTAATATTTTGTTTTGAGGTTGCTGCATCTGTGTTCATGAGTGAAGCTGGCCCTTAATGTTTCCTTTCTTGCAATGTCCTTGTCCTTCTGGTGTTGTCCTTGGTATCGAGGTTATGCTTGTCTCGTTTTCTGTTGTTCAGAAGAATCTGTATGGCGACTCTGGCATCTTTCCTTCCCTTGGTGTTTGGTGGGCTTCACTGTTAAAGCCACCTGGGCCCAGAGTTTTCTTGGTGAGGTGACTTTTAATTATGATTTCAATTTCTTTAATACTTGTATGATTATTCAGGTTTTCCCTTTCGAGGAATTCTTCCATTTCAAATTTATTAATAAAAATGTGTTCAGAAAATCTGAAACCTCCGGCTGCTTGGCTGCTTTTAGTGCCTGAAAATCTTTTTAAAATCGGTTACGATCATTTTAATATCTGTAATATCTGGACTGACATGTCATTTTTAATTTCTCATACTGAGAAAGTTACAGATTTGATCAATTTCTTCCCGGGGTTATCAGTTCTATTAGCTTTTTCAAAGAACTTTCAGTTTTGTTCCTCCTTTCTGTTATGGGGCTGATTTTCCATTTCACTGATTTCTATTCTTATTTTTATTATTTCCTTCCTTTAGGTTTAATTAGCTCTTTAACATTTTGAAATGGAAGCTTTAAATCATTAACTTTCGGCCACTTTTTCTTTTCAAGTATATGTGTTTAAGACATCAGATTCCCCCTAAACATGGCTTTCAGTGCATCCCACAACTTTTGATATGTTGCATTTTCATTAATTATTCATTCAAGATATGCTTTAATTTCTAGTGTGATTTCTTCATGCACCATGATCACTTAGGTGGGAACTGATTAATATGCAAACATACAGTGATTTCTAATTATCTTTTATTATTGATTTCTAACTTAATTTTACTATACTCAGCAAATATTCTCTGAGTGATTTCAATTCTTTGAAATTTGTTAAGATTTGTTATGGCCCAGCAAATGGTAAAATTTTTTCAATCTTGTATTTTAAAAGTATGTGTATTTTGTGGTTATTGAGTTGCATTCTATATGTGTCAAGTAGGTCAGACTGATTAATTATGTGGGTCACATTTCCTATATCCTTTCTGCATTATTTTTGCCTCTTGCAAGCCAAATGTCATTTTTCAAATTCAGTTTGACACCTATGCCTGTTGTGTGTTTCTGTTTGTGTGCTCGACCTCACGCAAAATAATAATGATAACGGGAGGCCTAATATGATATCACCTCCCTGTGAAGGGGAATTACATTTGCTTCAGCCAAGCAGCCAGAGGGACGAACAATGTCTGGTCTCCTCAGTCCAGTCAGGGAGTGAGATCATGCAAAGCTGGGTTGTAGTTCTTGTAGGGGTCCGTCTACTTGCCATTCACCCTGACTCCAAGGAATAATCCCTAAGGGTCTGAACCCAAACCTCCAGGTGTTTACGAGGGCCTCGCCTCCTTGTCCCCGCAGCCCCATGAATCCGTCGAAAGCTTTGCTCAGCTCCTCAGCCGCCTCCTCCAACATCGGCAGGTGCCTCTGGGAGAGAGCGGCCCAGGGGGCAGGGCTACCTCTCTGGATTCGGAAGATCTTGGCCCCATACTGCTTCCCCGTCCTGTTAGCCCTCTGGGTTTTGTATTTTTTTATTTTAAAATCTTGTCTAACTTTTCCAGTTGCCCTCTGCAAATTACCTAGTCTCCCCTCCCTGGAGGCAGGACTTCAATTCTAACTTTTTTCTCCTCTTCTGGTAGATCAAGAAAATACAACTCTGACTTTTGCACCTGCTCATGTTAGCTACAAAAATGAGTTATAAAATTAAGTTCTTAAAAAAACAGCCTAAGTGAGGCAGTCCTAATACATTTTCTCCTGCAACTGTTACCTTGGCAATGCGCCTGCTGGGGGCGTCATTCCATAGTCTTCATATCTCTGGAAGAAATTCAACAGAAGATGAAGATTAATCGTCAATGCTTATTAGAAGGTGACAACAGCAAACTTATAAATTTAGGTTTACGGGATCAACTTTCAAGAGAATTATCTTCTCATAAAAAGCTAGCATGCTGTGGGGGCATTCTGCCATCAAGTAATGTCAGGAGTTTGTTCAGAGAGCTAGGCTCCCAGACTCGAAAAAAACACAACTGATTTCTAGACCTTCCTTTATTTAGGAAAAACATCAATAACAGGATTTCTGTGCCTGCTGTTCGTTCCAGGCTCATTCTCTATAAACCCATGTCTTCCGTGAAACATGCAGGCGGGAGTGGCCCACTTTTATTGCAAGTGCCTCTACCAACCTTGGTCACCGCAGTCACTTGATCTAATGGGTGCCTGGTAGCAACTCAAATACACTGAAGAAACTAAACTATGCAAATTCCGTAGCATGTTGTAAAAAGAGAAAGAATATTAAGAACTTAGAAATTAGACTCTTAAACATGAAGTGAGCACTTTCCGTTTCTGGTCACCTTCTGGTTTGCAGGAGACCCAGCCCTACTCCCTGCTCTGAAATTCCCTAAGATGCCTCCACATCCTTCAGTCGGCTCTTTTTTTCTGGAGCTCAGGTGAGCTAACCAAGTGCTCTTTGACTAAAACAATGCTGCTTCCGCTTTAAAGAAATGTATGTAAATCTACATATATCTGTGTTGCATTCCTCATGAAATCCACATATCCTAACCCTAACATACACAAGACTCCTGTTTCAACATTTCCACAACTGTGAGTCATTATTTTGGAATCCAGTAACTTAGAACAGTGACTCTGGACAGAATCCATCCAAGTCCAGTCAGTTTGAACCAACTGGCTGCCCGGGATCAGAAGCTCCAAGTTCAGTTACTAAATCAGCCTTGTTTCCAGACCTGCTCTAATATTAGACCTTTTTTTTTTTTTCCAAGCTGCCATTTACTGAATTAGTATTTGGTAGTAAGTGTTCCATGAGCACTAACTCCAGCCCACAGGGACACCAAACAGGGCTCACTACCTCTGCTTTGCAGATGAAACCAACTCACAAAGAAGTTAAGCGATCTCCTCCAAATTTGTCTCTTTTGCTCCGAAGACTTTCCAGCTACCTACCGTACTGCACTGCCCCTGGTTCCCAACACCAAAGTTTCGTCCTTAATTCCATTTCTATTGTCTTGAAAATGTGCTCTGGGGTGAGAGAGACTGGCCCAGTGACTTAACTTCTGGAGGTCTACTTCCTTATGCCAAGGACAGAATGAGTCCACACCTCATACAGCTCTAAAGGCATTATTAGATAGGAAACTGGGCTCAGACGACTTCACCTTCTGACCCTCCCAGCTCCCATCCCCTTGGCGCAGAGAGAGAGAGAGAGAGAGATCACAGTGTTGTAGCGCTCTCCAACTGAGATAAACTAGGCCAAAAGGGAGTACGGACTGCCGGAAGGATACAACGAAAAGGAGCTTCAATTCTCTTTCTAAATAATTAAAGGAAACTCTGAGATTGGGAAGAGATTATTCACAGTAGTTTGGATCTTTCCAAACATATTCGCAGGCAAAATAAAAAAGATCAAGGCTTAGCAGGTTATCTCTTAGGGTTTCAGGGGGCTAATAAGAGATAAACTAAAAGGAAAACAGAGAAGAACAGCTGTCCATTCTTAGTTTTATTATTGTAGTGCTAGGCATTTCAACTCTATCGTAGACAGAAAAGGTTATTTTTCTAGACACTGTGTGCTTCAGTAAAAAGGTGTTCTTTGTTTTTGTTTTAATTCAGCAGACAGAATGGTGGGCGTTTATTTTAACGGGTCACACCTGTATAAAAGCCTGGGGCACAACACAGAATGTTACGGTTCGATCAGCTACGCCAACACAAACCGCATTCTAATGCGCATCCCTTCTTTTGAAGAACCGTCCAGCAGAGCAAGAAAGGTCAGCCAAATGGTCGATGGAGTTTGGCATGAGCCTGCTTGTAAATGTCTTAAGTCCATATCTGCTACTTAAAGAGCTAGCCCAGGGATGTTAACTCTACTCAGAGCAGCAGAAGTACCCTGTCAAGCAGTCTGACTCGCCAGTGCATAATCAACACACTTAGGCTGGCAAAAAGGAGCAAAAGTGTCACCAGGTGGTAAGGAAAGGTTCACGCGGTGACTGGAGGCGCCCTGAAGCCCATGCTTCTGCAGTTTTTAGTGCAGGCAGAAGAAGCAAATAAAGGCTGAGGAGGTCCCGCCTGGCAACAAACAGTACCTTCACGACCAATGGATAAACATGTTGCAATTATATTGGATATGCCCAGATACGGCCAACGATTCTCATTTTCTGCTACAGTAAACGGCTATCATTCTCATCAAAAGACATTAGGATGACATCCACGGTGAGACCATTCAATAAGGGCATTTATAAAAATCTTGCTATGGGTTTAAATTCTTAGTTGAGGCGGCCGATGAAGGCATTATCACAGAATCATTCATCTCCAACACCGATGAATGACAAGCAGATAACACCACAAATCTGTGAAAAGATGCTGCTAAAATTCATCAGCGAAAACCACACAGGTACAGGAGCAGGGCCACGCCACCCGCTGAGAAATGCGGTGGCCAAGGGCAAAAAAGGAAGTCTGGCAGCACAGCGTGCCCCCTCACCCCATGCCCAGAATATGCAGAATTACCTTCCCCGTTGGAAAGCACGTGACTGAGGGATTCAAGGCAGTTCTGGAAAGGAAAGGAGGGGAGGAATTAAGGAAAAGCCCAGAGATTAGAAATCCCTAAAAGGACAACGGGGCGTCAGGAAGGACCTCTAAGTCTTGCCACAGCTTTCATGTCATGAGTCTGATGATAAAGGAACAGAAGCCCACGGGTGCAATATACTCCAGCCAGGTGGGTCCCGGGGTGCCGGGCAGGACAGTGTAGGTACAACAAGGCCACTAAAGAGCCAGCAGAGCACAAAGTCCCAAGAAGGACCGGACCGGAGGCCCTGCCCTTCCCCACCCTCCATGGCATCAGGCTACAGAAACACGGATGGAAAGCAATCCTCAGGAGTGAAACAGGTCCCCAATAAAGCAAGAAAAATACAAAGGCGAATTTACACACATTCTAGCAAATCAAAGTGACGTCAGGAAAGACTTGCCTGTCTTAACCGCAAAGAACACAGAAAGAAAACAGCGGGATAACTCTGCGAACATTCTACAGCCAGTAAACAAGTGAACGAACAAGCAAAGGCAAGTTTCAAAAAATGAACACACAAAAAAGACAACCCAGTCTGGGAGAAAATACACGTAACAGTCAGATTCTCCACAAGTGCTCTGAACTACAAAAATGGCAATTCTTTTTTTAAGGCCAATGATGAGATGCTAAAACAACAAAATGACCTGAAATGGGAGATTACAGACTGTGGAAATAATTTGAGGACCGAAATAATGTCGTGGTGACTCTAAGAAATCAACAAACAGGGAAAAGTACAGATGTGGCTTAAAGTCAAATTAATGTCACAGAGAAAAGGCCCATGAGAATTATAATGAAGGCAGAGAGACAGAGTGAAAAAAGGACAAAGTAGCTAAAGCCATTAGAGATAAAGTGGTAGATAGGAAAACGGACAGAGAAGAGCCAACAAAGATAACTGCTATCCTTGACTCCAATAAATGGAACAGAGTAAAAAAATTATTTCAGAACTAAAATAAAGTTTCCCTGAATAGAATGAAAGAGCTGAATCTGAAGATAAATTGAACAGTGGTTATTCGGGGGGGAAATGGAAACTTACTAAGCGCCAAGAACTATTTAGGCACACGTGTCCCCTCTAAGAAAGTGGGGGATGTGAAGATGGTCAGCGATTTCTTCACAGAAAATGCAAGGAACTCTGGGAGCAGAGAGAGGTGACACGCAGAGGCCAGCAGCAGACAAGTTCGAGTCAGAAACTGAGAACTCAAAACGCTAATTCTAAAGACCAGATGCGTCCCTATGTTCACTGCAGCATTACCTACAATTGCCAAGATGCGGAAGCAACCCAAGTGCCCATCAGCAGACAAGCGGATAAAAAAGCTGTGGCACATAAGCACCGTGGAGTATCACTCGGCCACAAAAGAGAACGAAATCTTACCATTTCCCACAGCATGGGTGGCCCTAGAGGGTATTACGTTAAGTGACATAAGCCACTCAGAGAAAGACAAATGCCGTATGATCTCGCTGACGTGTGGGATCTGATGAACGTTATAAAGGAACGAACAAAACAGAAACAGGCTCATAGATACAGAGAACAGACTGATGGCTACCAGAGAGGTCAGACGCAGGGGGATGGGGTAAAAAAGGTGAAGGGACTGAGAAGAACAGATCAGCAGTTACAGAACAGTCACGGGGAGGCAGCGTACAGCACTGGGATTCTAATCAATAATATTGTAAAAATGCCGTGCAGCGCCAGGTGGGTACTAAAAATATCAAAGGAAACACTACGGAAAGTATATGATTGCCTGACCACTACACGCTGTACACCTGTCACTCATACAAAATAATATCGGATGGAAACTGTAATTGACAAAAATAAATTAATAAGAAAGAAAGAAAAAGAAAGTGAGAGTTCAAGTTCTCCTCCGCATTGCGAGGCCTCCTGTCACGCAGAGGATTCCTCTCGTGTTGGCCTCTCAGCGCGTTGGCCTGGTCAACACCAGTAAACGGTGTTTTACTTGTCAGCCACCACCCCGACACCCTACGCTCGAGACCAGAGGCACGGAGACAATGGGAAGTTCTCCCAATAATCCTGGTGCAACATGGTGGTGACTCCACCTGGCACTTAATGCAGTGGAAGGGCTTCGAGGGGAAGAAGCTAAAAAGCCCCAGACCAGAGAATGCTAGAAGGCCCATACTTACACTGCACGGGTTACTGGCCGTCTGAGCTGGGCTGTAGAAGGACCCCCACTGGGTGGCTCGTCTGTCTTCCCGGGAAGGGGTGCTGTTCACGGGCAGGCCGGCTGGAACCCCGGAGCCTGCGGCTGCAGCGTTGACGGGCTGGCTGCTGGGGGCCACCAGGGCAAAGGCGTCGTCCAGGAGCGAGTGCATGGTCTGGCGCGCCTCCTCGATGGATGGCTGGGGTGGGACATACTGGGGGGCCGGGAAGGGCAGGCCTGGGTAGCGGCCCAGCTCAGCAGAAGATGGTGTCTGCGCATCTGCCGGGAGGTCGGGGTCAGACTAGAGCGGGGGACACGACAAAGAACGGAAGAATTAGGCGTGACAGCCGGTGGTGACCTGAACACAAAGCTCTGTCTAGGGTCAGAATGGAATTGAGCGATTTTCAATGACATTGAGGGAAAGGTTTCCCATAAGAATTTTTAAGATGACAGCTAGGGAAAGTGTGTTAGCTCTCAAGGGTGCCAAAAAAAAAAAAAAAAAGTTTGAATCAGAAATAAAGGGAAAAACAGAAAAACAGGCAATAATCACTTGTCCGGTAAAACTATGCAATTATCTGAAGTGCATTTCAGTACCTGAAGTACACATTTTTATTGAAAGGCCCTAAATAACCAAAAATGACACCTCAGAGTCTACTTACTAAAATACCTAGTCCACTTTCCACAGGTACAGAAACCAAAAACTAAAGCAGTCCACTGACTATTAACAATAGGAAAAAAGAGCCCTACACATCCCCAAAAGAGCTCAAAGTCACCACCATATTTCGACTGTGTGTATAAATAATTGAATACCTATTACGACAACAGTTTACAACCATAAATAGTAATGATTTATTCAGAAACTGTCTTTACAATAGCGGTCTCTCTGGATAACAGGAGTCATCAAGAAAGGTTTAAATTATCTTC